>CAUYON010065460.1:0-22109 GCA_963573935.1 Arctocebus calabarensis
TGCAGCAGATATCTGGCCTTAGTTTTTGTATCCAGTCAGCCAACCTATGCCTCTTTAGAGGACAATTTAAACCATTCACATTAATTGAAAGTAATGATAAATCTTTAGAAAGTCCAGTGGACATTTTTAGTCCTTTCATCACCGTGGAAAAAGAAATTTGCTAAATAGTTTTTGGATGAGTTTACTTTTGTGGTGGAGGTTTGCGCTGGTCATTGTGGAGGATAGGTCTCAGAATATCCTGGAGAGCTGGCTTAGTCATAGCAAATTTCTTCAGCATGTGGATGTTGTTGAAGTATTTAATTGCTTTATCGTAAATGAAACTCAATTTAGCTGGATACAGATTCCTAGGTTGAAAGTCCTTTTGTTTTAGGAGTTTAAAAGTCGATGACCATTCTCTTCTAGGTTGAAAGGTTTGAACATAGAGATCTGCAGTTATTCTAATATTTTTCCCCTTGTAGTTAATGGATTTCTTACATCTGACTGCTTTCAAAATTTCCTCTTTCATATTAACTTTGGTGAACTTAATTATGATGTGCCTGGAGGATGTCTTATTTGGGTTGGATCGTGCTGGGGTCCTGACACTGTCTGCTATCTGAATTTCAGAATCTCTTGGCATGTCTGGAAAGTTCTCTTTCATAATCTCATAAAGAAGAGACTGTGCCTTGTGATGCCACTTCATCGTTTTCAGTTTTCCGTATAAGGCAAATATTGGTTTTCTTCAAGTTATCCCAAAGCTTCTGAGAGAATGATCTGCTTTTGCCTTCCATTTCTCTATCTCTTTGAGCATTTGGGAGCTTTCGAAGTCTCTGTCTTCATTTTCAGCAATCGTTTCTTCTGCTTGCTACATTCTGTTACTGAGGGATTCTACTGTATTTCTCAGATCTTTCAGGGCTACAACTTCTTGTCTCAATGTGTCAATATCTTTGGTCATTTTCTTTTTGAACTCATTCAGTTCTTGAGACATCTTTTGGGTCATCTTTTGGATTACTGCTTGAAATTCTAATTCCATCTTTTCCTCCGTTGCACTGATCTTCGTTGCTATCCAGACTCTGAATTCAACTTCTGACATCTTAGCCATTTGCTTATCCAAGGGATTTTGTGCTTCATTTACCTTGTCATTCCTTGGGGGAGTTGATCTACTCTGGTTATTCATATCGCCAGAGTTTTTCTGTTGATTCTGCCTCATGATTATTTTTCACTGTTGCCTATGACTGTCTTCAGAGTTGGGGAGGTGTCTCTCCCAGATCAGACCCTGGCAGAATCACTCTGTTGTTGCTGGATCCTTGTAGTGAGTGACCCTGTGTTTCTAATGATTTCTCAAACCCCTCAGGGTGGAGAGATTAAATCCTCCTCAGCCTGATTAGAAGAAACTTTAAATTGCTAACTTGGGCTAAGCAGAAGCTTTCCCAGGAATGTGCCATGCCTGGGATCACTCCTTAAGTGGCTATCTACTTACCCAGTGTGCCAAAACCGATCTCACCCTATGGCCCTGAGGGCTAAGGCTTCAAGGTGTCTCAGTCCCTGCCTTTAGGCTGCTCAGTTGCTAGATTACTTGCTCCCGCCCAATGCCTGTTCTGTGACCCTGAGGGTGCAGCTTGCCAGGGCATTTCTCCCACAGTGGCTCCACACAGCCCACCACCAAACACTGGCAGCTCCGTCTGGCTCGGTGGCCCAGTCTGGGGCCCCAGACAGCACTCAAAACCCCCTGCACCTGCCCAAGTTCTCCCAAGGCAGTTCAACCAAGTGCCAAGTCCAAAAGAAACCCAAACGGCTCACAGGCAAGGCCTTTCCAGCCTGCTGTCCCACTGTTGCCCCACCCACAGTCACCAACAGGATCAGACCGAACAAACAGATGCAACTAATTGCCCAATTTCTGCCGCTTTTGCCTTCCTCAGGGTGTCCAGAAGCCTCATGCTGTCTCCCTCTGTCCCCAAAGGGAAGTTTCTGATCAGATCCCGCCTGCCAGAGATACCTGAAGTCCTCTCTCCCCAGTCTCACCTTGCCCAGCCGCAAGGAAGCTGTTACTTGGCCGCCATCTTGCCACTTCCCGATGATTTCTATTTTTTAAAATTTGCTGAGGTTAGACTTGTGACCTAAGATGTGATCGATTTTGGAGTATGATCCGTGAGCTGATGAGAAGAATGTGTATTCAGTTTTGTTGGGATGAAATGTTCTGTAGATGTCTGTTAAGTCCAAATGTTGAATGGTTAAGTTTAAATCCAGAATTTCTTTGCTTAACTTCTTCATTTAAATATTTTTTAAGATGGGTTTCTCTCCTCCATCCTGAGAGCCATAAAACTTAGAAACTTTTTATCTCCAATAAAATTAATTAATTCAGTTTCTTCTTTCATCTTGTGCTGCTTGTTATATGGACATTTCAGAGAGTAGTTTCTGTAGAAATGATGTTTGAAAATGTGATTTGATATACAGCCCGTACTGCCAAAGCCTATTTTATATGCACATCGATATGTATTTCCATATGTCTGTGTATCTCTTTCTGTACTACTTAAAATGCATGTAAGCATTATATAAAATATTTCTTTGTAAGCCCCAATTTGGGAATACTGGGAACTCTGCTCCTCACCTAGAAGACAGCCCTTTGTCACCGTCACTGTTGAGGCTAGGAGGACCAGGAAGTTGGTAAGTGTTTTCATCTGTGCAGGAATGGTATCTATTTTACACAAGTATGTGAGAAGGAGCCATTTCAGTGAATCACTCTTCAGGAATTCTAAATTTGGTAATAAAAGGGCTTGATGCATTCTAGGTTCACTTTTCTGACAATGTAAATGTTCTTAATAAATTGTTTTTGTGTTTTATGACTGAGTCTTAATTAGTAATTAAGTTTGTTTTGACAGAATAATTATAAAACACTCTAGCCCATTTAAAAAATACTACTTCTAAGGCTAGTAGGGTCTCACATTCCGAATTTTATGTCTTTTAAGTACCAAGAATTGAAACTCTGCTAGATAGTCAGGAGCTTCGTCTGCCTGCCTCACTTCTGTCTTTACTTTTGCCTGTCTGGCTTAAAGTTACTTGAAACAATCTTCTCCTTGCTTATAGGCTTCATTGCTCTCTTTGTGATGACTGTCTTATTCTAGCCCTCTAAGAATGTTGTTCTACCTAATTGTCTCCTGGCTAATTATAGTGACCAACGGATTCTAATGAGAATCTCTGAGACCTGATTCCAGAATTCCAAGATAAAAAATGTCTTTGGCCCAGCTGGAGTTAGGTATCCATGGCTAGTTGGATATTTATCAGTAGTAAAATTGTCTGCGGCTCAGGGAGCTGAAACCTGCCTTTAAATAATCTGCAAAGGCTCATGGTTCTATTGAAGGAACACAGGGGCTGGCTGCTGAGAACTCTCACTGGTCTTTAGCTTTTCTGCTTTTGGCTCTCTATAATCACCACACATTCTATGGTTCTAAATTAAACTTTCATATCCAAAGTACTCAGATCATAAAAACTTTCTGAAGAACTGTGACACAAAGAAGGACCAGGAATAGACTTATCTGAAAATATAGAAGACTTTTTTAAAGCAAATTTATCTATTGTACTTACCTAGCATCCTAATAGCCTGCTACCCTTTAGATCAGCAGTTCTCAACCTGTGGGTCACAACTTTCAGGAACTGTATTAAATGGCTGTGGCATTAGGAAGGTTGAGAACCACTGCTTTAGATGATTACTCTGAAAATATATACATTGATATGGTCTATGAATAAGACTTTGCCTTTTAGTCACATACTATGCTGCTTCATTGCAATGAAAAATATCAAAGGTGAATACCAAATCAAGTTTCTAGTATTGTACTTGTAAAGGCAGGCCATGAAGTAGTGAATGGTAGAATCAAACTTTTATGATAATCTTTTATTGTAATCTGTTTTCAGTGCAGTCATAGAAGTAGCATGGCCTAGTAGACCAAGGGGAGGATGGGAAATTTGGCTTTCTGAGATATAATCTATTTTGCAACTGACTACCTTTGTGACTTTGAGAAAGTACATGAACCTCTACTACTATCTAAAATGGGATCCTCCTACTGGAAATATAGGTCCATTCAGCTTTGAACAAACTGAATAAGATTTTATACAAATCAGGAATGATATTTTTTTGTCAGAAGGCTGTGGTTTATAAAAAGATTCTTTCTAGAACTACTTTAAGACTTTACCTTTTCTCAAATGTTTAAACTGTGAATAACAAAAGTTAAATTTATATATGTCAGTTTAAAAAATAAAAGAAAAATATGATTTGTCTCATAGAACTATGACAAGAACTCTGTCAATCCTATGTGAAATGCTTCAGAACAGTTTTCTAGGCTTCAGCGAACAAAGATTATCTATCCCCATACCTTACATTTTGGGAGAACTTTTTTCAGTGTAAGAATGACAGCAATGCCAATTTTGCCATATCCTGGCTATTGTGTTGACTTTAGTAACGTCAGCAGGGCATTATGATGCAGGTGCTAAGTCGACATGCACAAATGGCACGTCACCTTGCCCCACTATGAAATGACTGTAGGAAGTTTCAGTTTGTCTATTGATACTAGAGTTTTGATGTAGTACTGTTGAAGGGTTGATTTGTGCCATGACAATCTGTGCCTACTTATGAATTTATTCTCCAGAGGGCAAAATATCCTAAAAGTTAACATGTAAACAAGCTCAAAGGATTAAAGTAGTATGCAATAGTGCAACAGGCTGCCCACATTTAAGTTCCCTTTGAAAGAAGTCAATCCCCCCTACAAATAAGGTAATAATTTGTTAATATTTCACAAATAAAACTATTTTTCTCCATTTAAAAGAGACTCTTCCAAACCACTCTGAAAAATTGCTACCTTTCCTGGAAAGAATTTCATGGTTATCTTGGTACAGATTTATAGCATATTATTAATAACTTATAAATATTCATTTATAGAAAGTAGATGCTAGAATCTTCAGGAATTTTTTTAGGCTAGGTATGGTAGCTCAAGCCTATAATTCCAGCACTTTGGGAGGCTGAGGTGGGAGAACTGCTTGAAGCCAGAAGTCTTCCTGGGCAGTACAATGAGACCCTGTCTCTATAAAAATGGTATGTCAATCAGGTTGATAAAATATCTCAGATTGCATGTGAAGCCCCCACACTGCACCCCATGGTTGAACTAATGTACACAGCTATGATTAAAAAAAAAATAAAATAAAATATTATAAAAAAGAAAAAAAAATAAAAAATTAACTGGGTGTGGTAGTCCATACTTGTAGTTCTAGCTACTTGTGAGACTGAAGTGGGAGGACCACTGGAGTCCAGGAGTTGAAGGTTGCAAGTGACCTATGATTGCACTACTGTACTCTAGCCTGGACAACAGAATGAAATCTCATCTCATAAAAGAATGACAGTTTTTTTTTGTTTTTTTTTTTAAATTGGAATTGAGGTTTCTGTTCAATTAAGCCAGTTTCTGGAACGTTTTAGAGGAAGATTTTTCAAAATAGTAATTCTTGATTGTAAAATGTATCCCCAGAGAATCCAGTCAACTTAATTCATGCTGACCATTTCATTCCATATGTGACTGCATATGATTTAGCAAGTCCTGGTGAAGACTAGAAAATATGCCTGGCTTTGCCTGTATTTTCTGACTGACTGCTACAATCCTAGATTTCAACTGGCTTCAAATGAAAAAACCAGATGACTATAATTTACAAATTTTTCCACATTTGGAAGGATGTTTGCTAGTTGACATTTGGTTTAGTTGTTTCATCCACTTGGGAGGAGGGGTTGGTTGAATTAAATTTCTATTTTTCTTTCCTTTCTCTGAGAAAAATAAGGCAGGTTCTCAAAGTATTATATTCAGTGAGTAAACTCTCTCATTTCTCTTTCTCCATCTCCTCTTTTCTCTCTCTTTCCCCTATTTCCTTTCTCTCTTCCTTAGGTTTATACGAAATAGAAACTATTTTCTACCACAATAGCTTTAGTGAACACTAAAGATTGCTTGGCTAAGGAACTATTAATCTTTGTGTAGCAGGCTTTAGGGACTAACATCAAACAGAAACATGTCGGATATGGTTTTGCTATTCCAGCTCAACTGATTCAGACACATTTTAAGAGCAATAGAGCTTAGCAGAGAAAAAGATAATGTTGTAAATTTAAGAAACTCTTGTCTTTAACATGGCTCTTAAATATATTATAAACTTTCCAATCTTATAGATTACATGCACGCCACGGTTGACTTTAAAAATTTTGTGTTTTAGATGCAGTTTTACATTACTTTTTCTGTAATATATTTTATTAATAAGTAACTTTTGTTAGTTATTTTGCATATAACTAATATAATGCATTAAGAAAATGTTAAAAATTATTATTCTACACATCTTATTCAAGACTTCTATTTAGGCAATCAATAGCAGGAAGTTCAGTAGTGAAATAATGACAGAAAAGAGGCCAAAACTCTTGATATGGGTCCATCCTATACCTTTTCTTGCTGGTAATTTTGGCCTATTTTGCAATAGATTTTTTTCCCCTTCTCTTTAGCATTCTGTGCTATTCATTCTGCCAGGTCAGAGAGACAGCATGTTAAAGAGGAGATTAGGAAATTGTTTTCAAATTAATTTAATACAGATGAATATGTCAGTATGAGTTTTCTTTCATTAGGAAACCATAAGAATTTCCTCTTTGCTACCTTTGATTTTTGTTGTATGAGGTGGAATTTTTTAACCCAAGTCCTTTCTTTGTTAATTTTTTGATGATTGGTGTTTCAATCTTGTCACTTTGGCTTGCCCTGGGGAAGTTTGCTTAACTATAAGTGTCACCCTCTTCTTTTGAAGATAAAGTGCCATATCTGAAGAGGGACCTGTGTAGGAGGGTAGGCAAGAATGAGGGACTGGAAAGTGACCAATGGTGAGATGGAACAACAGGTAAACTTGTGCAGTCAGCATGCTACAGCCTCTGGGAGGGGGAAATGGAACCTTGCACCATAAACTTTATGACACCATAGAAATGGGTGAGATGTCAATTGAAAACTAGTGGCACCATGGAAATAGGTGAAGGTTTAGCTGGAACCTATGCATTCCTGTATGTCAGGAGCAAATAAAGTGATTAGGGCAACACAGAATCCTTTATTTATAGAAAGAGCCAATCATGGAAATGGGTGATGGGTAACCTGGAACTGGAAGGTAAATGGAAGGCATTTCTATGCCTTGTATGTCAGGAGCAAGTACAATGATAGGTACCATATAGAATCCTTACTTTGGTTACCCTTACTTTGCCTATAGAAAGAGCCAATCAGGAAAAGAGAATGTATAGAAAAATATGTAAGTGCCTAGACAAAGGAGTTCAGGTGGCAACCTATTCAGGACCCCTTTTGTTTTATTGGAAGCTTTTCTGTCTGCTTTTGTTTTATCTATAATATAATCTTTCACTTTCACTTACTCATGGTTCATGAATTCATTAATTCTTGAAACCAGGGACCAAGTGGGAAAATAATCGTATCATAACTATAGTTACCATTTATTGAGGGTCATGTATTTTTTAAATTTTAATTCTGAATTTCATAAGTAGCCCAAACTTTTTTTTATTATTTTTTAAATTTTAATTCTGAATTTCATAAATAGTCCAAACATTTTTTTTATTGTTTATTGTTTTAATTAAATCATGGCTGTGTACATTAATGCAATCATGGGGTACAATGTGCTGGTTTCATATACAATCTGAAATATTTTCATCAAACTGGTAACATGCCTTCATGGTATTTTCTTAGTTATTGTGTTAAGACCTTTATATCTGCATTTAGTAAGTTTACCTGTATCCTTCTAAGATGCACCCTAGGTGTAGTCCCACCAATAAGTAGCCCAAACATTTTAAGTAACTCACCTAAGGTCATTTTACCAGGTATGTGGCTAACCTGAGGTTACTGTCCTAGTCAACTTTACTCAACAAGGATGGTCTTAACCAGTTATGTAGATTGCCTCCTCACGAGGTGTAAGCTCCTGCTGTCATCACCAGGATTATCTGCTTTGGGAGTTCTGAGTTGGAACCCTCATCTGGGCAGTGATACAGGCAGCAGAGTAGATCAGAATCTTGGGGAAATCAGAGCACCCTTTGGAAGAGCCTCCCTCCCTCTTTCTTGACCCCCAGAAAACCTAGGACACAGGTTAGAATTGCCTCCATTCACAGCAATGGTTATTTTCCTTTTTCTTCTCTCTTAGAAATTTTTCTGGAGGAAAGATGATAAGCTAAAATTCTAGATCAGTTTTTGACTTTCAAATTGTCAAATCTCCATCTGGATCCCATTAGTAACATATGAAGTTACATCCCAAAGAGTAAAGTACCAAATTATGTAATCTTAGTTGTAATTTGTTTAGCTTCAAATGGAATAAAGATTTCAGACTTATTTATTCTTGTGATTTTGCCACTTTTACAAAAGTATTATTGAATAAGTCTTTTTCTCATTATATTGTGTAAGATGGTAACTGAGAGAAAGCAAAATATTAAGCATACAAACAGATTACATTAGAAATCTATTCCATTGTGATTTCCAAACCACATTTTCATAACTGACTTATTAAAGGGGCTGCCTTTTAAAGAGGAACTAAGGGGTAACTAATCTCTGTGCTGTTTTACATGACCCTTCCCAACACTCCCTATCCTTACCCCCATTGCCTGTCTTCTAAAGAGCATCTTTTGCCTTGTTTTCTGCCAATCTTCCTTCTCTTTAGCTCTTTTACTTTCTCATAGACTTATTCTGATTACTCCCAATTTTCTATTTCCAGCTTAACTTCTCCCATGTAATATTTGTTGATAACAAGGTTGTATTCAAGGAACCAATGAAGGTTTTTCTATTTATTAAAAATATGAAAAAAGAGGCAGGTGGATTGCCTGAGTTCACAGGTTCAAGACCAGCCTGAGCCGGAGCAAGACTCCTTTAAAGATAGCCAGGTGTGGTGGAACCTGTTATCCCAGCTACTTGGGAAGCTGAGGCAAGAGAGCTTGAGCCTAAGAGTTAGAGGTTGCTTTAAGCTATGACACCATGGAACTCTACCCAAGGGGGCGACAAAGTGTGACTCTATCTTAAGAAAAAAAAAAAAATGAAAAAAGGCATGATGGTTACCTTGCCTAAGTGTTAGCTTGGAAATTAGATCTCAGTCATGTTTAAGATTATAAATGAGCTTACTATCATTTGGCTTGCATGATACGTCATTTTAAAGAGTTTAGATTTATAATTGTTCAAAATAATTGTCATTTTTTTCAATATGATATGGTTCTTAATTATAACACTAATGAGTTCTGGGGACACTTAAGATTCATTCATACACATACAAGGTATTTTGATGACTTTAAGTCAGATGGATTTAGTGGTAGTTTAGATCTAATTTGCATTTCAGTGGTACTTTATAGCTGACTTCAGAAAACTTTTTAGATAGGATTTCTTGGTAAATTAAAGGGTTTATGGGAATGATTATGAAATATTCGATTAAAAAGTGTACTGCGCCGGGCGCGGTGGCTCACGCCTGTAATCTCAGCACTGTGGGAGGCTGAGGAGGGAGAATTGCTTGAGCTCAGGAGTTCGAGACTCGCCTGAGCGAGAGTGAGACCCCGACTCATGAAAAAAATGGAAAAACCCAGCCGGGCGCTGCGGCGAACACCTGTAATCCCAGTGGCTTCTGGAGGCTGAGACGGCGGGATGCCCACAAGCCCGAGTCAGAGGTTGCAGTGAGTTACCACGCCCACTGCACTCTGCTCAGGGGCATAGGGTGGCACTGTGTCTCAACAACAACAACAAAAAGATACGGAGAAAGTGGAACCCTCATGCATTGTTGATGAGAATGTAAAATGGAACAGCCTCTGTGGAAAAGTCTGGCAGTTCATCAATAAGTTAAACATAGAATTACTATGTGACCCAGCAATTCTCCTCCTAGGCATTCTGCTTAAAAGATTGAAAACGGGCATTCAACATACACAAATGTTCATACTGGCATTATTCACAATGTCCAAAGATAGACACAAACCACATGGGTACTGACTGATGAATGGATAAACTAAATGAGGGGTCTACGTACAGTGGAATATTATTTCACCAGGAAAAGGAATGAAATACTGAAATGTGCTACAATATCAATGGACCTTGAAAACATGCTAAGTGAAAGAAGCCAGACACAAATGCTAACATATCGTATAATTCCATTTAACAAAATGGCCAGGATAAGCAAATTCAGAGACAGAGAAAACAGTTTTGTGGTTGCCCATTCAGGGAAAGTGGGAACAGGGAGTGACTGCAAATGGTACAAGTTTCCTTTAGGGTAATGAAGACATTCTGGAAGTAGAGAGTAGTGATGGTTATATGATATTATGGGTACACTTGACGCCGCTGAACTGCACATTTGAAATGCATTAAATTAAAATACATTTAATGTTTACCCTTATTTTATTACAATAAAGGGAATAAAAGGGCAGGCTCAGCACCCATAGCACAGTGGTTACAGCACCAGCCACATACACCAAGACTGGCAGGTTCGAACCCAGCCTGGGCCAGCTAAACAGCAATGACAACTGCAACAATAACAACAACAATAAAATAGCCAGGTGTTGTGGCAGGCACCTGTACCCAGCCACTTGGAATGCTGAGGCAAGAGAATGGCTTAAGCCCAAGAGTTTGAGGTTGCTGTGAGCTGTGATGCCATGGCACTCTACTGAGGGTGATATAGTGAGATGCTGTCTCAAAAACAAAAACAAAAAAGACAGGACAAGTATCCATCTAGCCAAAATATAGCCTGTGTTTTTTTGTTTGTTTGTTTGTTTGTTTGTTTTGGATGAATGTTCTTTTGTCCTATATTTTTAGTGACCCTGACCTTTTAGGTCAGGGCAGTCCTACAAACCAGCAGCATCTCTACTGCTTTGTTTCTGGGAGTGTTATATAATGTAAACTATTGCTGGCTACTGTTCCATTTCAGTATTTCTGTTGGGAAGGAATAGGTCTGAATGGATTTATGTATTTTTTTTTGTTTGTTTGTTTGTTTGGCATTCATTCAGGGTACAAAGAATTAGATTACACTGATTGCATTTGTTTGTTTGTTTTTGGTTTTTCTTTTGGCCAGGGCTGGGTTTGAACCCGCCACCTCCAGCATAAGGGGCTGGTGCCCTATTCCTTTGAGCCGCAGGCACCGCCCATACACTGATTGCATTTGCTGAGGTATGCCATACACTGTGACCCCTCTTCCCCTTTCCTCACTTGCTCATTCCTCTACATCCCCTTGTATTAGCTCATCTACTGCCTTCATATTAGAATAGAGTGTATTAGATTCTTGCTTCTCCATTCTTGTGATGCTTTACTAAGAATGTGTTCCACCTTCATCTAGTTTAATACAAAAGATGTAAAGTCTCCATCTTTTTTAGTGGCTGAATAGTATTCTATGGTATACATATACCACAGCTTGTTAATCCATTCCTGGTTCGTGGACATTTAGGCTGTTTCCACATTTTGGCAATTATAAATTGAGCTTTGATAAACAGTCTAGTACAAACGTCCTTATGATAAAAAGATTTTTTTTCTTCTGGGTAGATGCTTAGTAATGGAATAGCAGGATCTCAGCAGTGCAAGTGTTTCTTTCTCACCACATCCCTCCAGCATCTGCAGCTTTGAGTCTTTGTGATGTGGACCATTCTCATCAGCTGGGGTTAGGTGATGACTCAGGGTAGTTTTCATTTGCATTTCTCTTAAGATTAGGGACGATGAGCATTTTTTCATGTTTGTTAGCCATTCATCAGTCTTCTTTAGAGAAGGTTTTATTCATCTCCCTTGCCCAGTGATATATGGGATTGTTGGGGGTTTTTTGGTTGATTAGTTTGAGGTATCTAGAGATCCTAGTTATCAAGTTTTTTTTGGATTCATAATATGCAAATATCTTTTCCCATTCTGCAGATTGTCTGTTTGCTTTCGTTGTTGTTTCCCTAACTGTACATTTTTAAAGCAATTTTATTTATTTATTCATTCATTCATTCATTTAGAGACAGAGTCTCACTATGTCACCTCGGTAGAGTGCTGTGGCATCACAGCTCACAGCAACCTCAATCTCTTGGGCTTAAGTGATTCTCTTCCCTCAGCCTCCCAAGTAGCTGGGACTATAGGTGCCTGCCACAATACCAAGCTATTTTGTTGTTGTTGTTCTTGTTGTAGTTGTCATTGTTGTTTAGCTGGCCCGGGAAGGGTTCAAACCCGCCAGCCCCACTGTATGCTGCTGGCACCCTAACCACCGAGTTACAGGCACCAAGCCATTTTAAAGCAATTTTAAAGGCTTGATTTTCCTTTTTCTCTTTGACCTTCTTGCATTGACACAGAAAAACACCGTTGTGAAATGTCAGGACATGTACACTAAAGAAGTCTCACTCTTGTTCCAAGGGCTTACTTCCCTCTGTAAGGCTAAATAAAACCGGCCTCAAGAATTTAAGTGCCCACTCCTCTTTCAAAAGACAACTTAAAAGGGAGAACTTCCAGGATCCCTGCCAAGAGCCAACCCCTCCCAGCACATTGGCCTGGACATAGCTTCCCTCAGCTAAGCAGATGTACCCACATTTCAGGCCTCAGCTTGTCATGTTTCCCCGTTAAGCCCAGAACCCTTTCCTCTGGCTCCTTCTCTCAGAGGGGGATGTGTTCGGAGCTATAGTCTCAGGGACACTTAATTTGGGATTTTGAACCAAATTTGAACCAAATTTGAACCCAGCTCCAGGTCAGGTTTTGAAATCCCATGGGCTGAGTCTGGCTCAGATTCCACCTCCTTGGCCACTTTTGCTGTTGGTATTATTTTTAATTGGTGTGGCAATTATCATAGCCCTTTGTACAGTTTTCATCTTGAGAATCCTAATGCTCTTTGCCTTTCTTTCCGTTCCATCCTGTCCCATCCCGACCTGTCCCGTTCCATTCCAGTCCATCCCATTCCATTCCGTTTTATCACATCCCTTTTAGCAATGATCATTCTTTTATATTCCAAACTACACTCCAAAAGCATTTCCAAAAGCAAAACTCCTGCTGAGGAAAGAAAACTCCCTTGAACCCGGTAAAGGACACCCCCGGGGGAGGAAGCACCTGCCCTTTCGCCTGGATGACCTTTCTTCTCATATGCCTGTGACATTGCGTGTCCTTTTCTGAGATTCCTCCTGGATCCCAAGTTCTTCTCCTAAAGAGAGAGTTAGATTTGATTTTGTATTTCTGTCTTTAGCTACTTCCTGCTTTATCCTTAAAGCCTAAATTTAGTTCAACACTTCATTTTTACAGTACAGACTTCCAAGGTGCCATCAGAAGCAGAAGTAACTATGAGGGGGAGGCAGTAGAGAGAGCTGGGGCAGGGGGAGCGCCAGTAGGGAGGAAGATGAAGAGCCCCCGCAGCAGCGCAGCTGAATTACAATATTCCCAGGCTGCCCTCAGACACCAGGCAGACTGTAACACCTCAGGACTCCTCTGCTTCAACTGGAGGGAAGGACAGAACTGCCTGCAATGAAATAACTAATCAGTCCTCTCCTTCCCACATCCATTCAGCAGTATGGTGTGTTGGCACAATGCACAGCACTTGTTAACCACTCCAGGAAAAGAAAAAGCCACTCATTCTGATTAGCTGTCAGAACTAATTTTAAGCTATATTATTACATGGTAAAGAGGAAAAAGGAAATCCAAGGAAACTGTACTTAAGGCCAGTGCCTAATCAGGTTTTTCCCCTTCATCTGATTCATACAAAAGCCGCCTGGCATCACTGGTGTGAGCTATTTCACTCCCCTCTTTCAGTGTTAATTAAATGTGATATTTTAAACTGTACACTCCTCTCTCCAGGTAGACCAAGCTGAGCCTTTGTAAATTGTTCACTGCCCATTGGTTTCCCCCAAGGCGTTTTACCTTGTCCCTCCTTTCCCCCTGTGTGGCCAACAGCTCCAGCAGCAATAAGTATAGAGTAATTATTTCTGCCAGAATCATTCCCCCTAAAGGGGGCTTGCCTTATTTTGGTACATATTTGAAAGAAAGGCGTATTATAATATCAGGCCTCTTTGTTTTCCCTCTCTTATTACACACTGGCTCTCCACGATGTCATTAGCAAAAACGACACCATCTACTTTTGTTCCCTTACAAATATTTTCCACTCAAGGACTATTTCTTACTTACCACTGCTGAGTGTTTGACTATGGAAAGCAATAGTTCCAAAATAGTAGACAGAGTGAACTCAGCCTGTGTGGTTTTGATTTAGGATATAGTTGCTAGCTTTTGGTCTGAAACTCCTCAATATCTGAAGTAGCTGATAGTCTCTTGAGTCCTTGAAGGCAACTCGGATGGTAGGAATGAGTGTAAGTGGGAGTTGGGGGGCCAATTGGGGAGCCTTAGGAAATCCAATTAAATTTGTCTGTCGTGTCTTTTCCAATCATGTAATTATCCACTCAATAAATAATTTCTGAATGCCTATTATGTGCTTTCTACTCCTGGGTAAGTTGGAACCACCAACTTAACCACTCTTTCCAAGTTGAAGACTTATTATGATGAACTTCTGCAAAAGAAGAGCTGACTACTCTTTAACAAAAGGTAGAACTCTTATGTGAATAAGAGACAATGATGTGATGTGTCCAATGGCATAATAAATGTTTTATCCGTACTTAAAAATAAAATAAGTATTTATTTACATATGTAAATATCTTATAGTAGTAAGTGGTCTTCCAAGATACGGAGTTGTTAAATGTCTCCAGGTTCTTGGATGGGGTTTATGTGACTTGTGACAATCTTGAGATTTGGTTCTTTGTTTGGAACCAACAAAGAACTCTTGTCTCTTGTATAAACATTCTACTTGGATTACTTGGTGATCCTAACTTGCCCTGGAGTACCAAGTATACAGTAAGCATTTTTAGAGAGTCCATTCTTATATCAACATAGATTTAGATTTGAAGGGGTTCATGGAATACCTAGAAATTCATAATGGAGAACCCAAGAGGATGAGTTATGAACAGTGGAATAGGGCACACTAGATTTGGATTCTTAAAGAGGCCAAGTTGGACTAGATTCCAGACAGACTGTTGCTAGAGGTACTATATTTGTTCAAGAACAGGAAGAGGTAAAATAATATACATGATCAAATTAAACATCTACAGTGTGAGAAAAATGGTGCTAAAAATTATCACACACTTGTCTTCTGTTAGTAGAGTCATCTGAGCAGCCTGAATCATGCCAGGTGTGGCAGTCTGCACAGAAAAGAGTAATCACATCTGTGCCCCAGGCTCCATTTCACTTAACAATCAGAGACTCATCTCACAATGGGCGGTAGAAATATGTTCCCCTGGGAGTCATTTTGTCATGATGAGTCTGGATTTCTGTGTTCCAATGTCCTAACTGAACAAATTAAGCTTGTGGACCAGAATCTTTTCCTAAAGGCATCACCTATGTGCAGTCGGACTTGTGGCTCTTAATCAACCACCTGAGGTTTCTAGAATATCAAAGAATATTCACGGACAATGGAATTTCTAGTCTCAGAGGACAGATGGTGCATGCATCTTGGATAACAGGACTTCCCCAATCTTTGAAAACATGCCATTTGATTCCCTGACAATTGCTATGGGAAACTGGTAGTGACAGAAGATATGAATCTAGATATATTTTCATTTAAATAGTGACATCTTAAAGACAGGCCCTGAATGACCCATGCAGCACTTGCAGAGAAAGCTCAGAGAGCAGAGTAGTGAAGTCATAGACAATTTCCCTCTCTTGGGGACTTTGTAGCCTTCCCTCTCTAGCCCTTCTTTAGCCCCCACAACTACGAATTATCATGGAAATCAAAAGTAATTTTTTTTGAAATATTCATTAAAAAAATGAATATTGCTTATCTATGAATATCTCTATGAAGAATGTTCAAGCTACATGGGCTTTTGTACAAGCCACATCAGCTCTGGGAGGCTAAGGCTGGTGGATTGCTTGAGCTCAGGAGTTTGAGACCAGCCTGAGCAAGAGTAAAAGCCCTAACTCTACTGAAATAGAAAACACTAGCTGGGCTTTATGGCAGGTGCCTACATGTAGTCCCAACTACTTGGGAGGCTGAGGCAAGAGAATTGCTTGAGCCCAGGAGTTTGAAGTTGCTGTGAGCTATGATGATGCCAAAGCACTCTACCCAGGGCAAAAGAATGAGATTATGTCTCAAAAACAAAAGCCACATCAGCTAAGGCTACAGAATTAACAGAAGTTATAAGCCTGTTTTCATCAGAGACCTTCAAAAAGATTCACATAAAAACAATGCTCTTCATCCTTTCCAAGATGTATTGAGCCACTGTCCACCTGCCATGGAGGTTGAGATTATGTTTTGCTTGACTTGGAAGAGCTGGGGGGTTTTCAGTCTTAAGATTAACTTTAGGTGCATAATACTAAGTTAGAATGAGGTTGTCACCAGGGACATATCTATCTCCTTAAGTCATTCTGCGTTTAGGGCCTCAACTGAACTTCCCCTTGGCTAGAGATAGTTACAGTATAGAGCAGGGCTTCTCACATATTAGTGTGCACACAAATTGCCAGGATCTGGTTAAAAATTCTAATTCAGTCTGAGGAACACCTGAGATCCTGCATTTCTAGCAAACTTCTTGGCAATGCTGGTAGTCCACTGAACATGCTTTGAATAGCAAGGATGTGGGGAATTTACTCCACTGCAGATGAACCCAAAGATATGGCTTCAACCCATATTGTGTTCAACTTTCTACAAGTTACTTAATCTCACCAAAATTCTGATTTTTCATCTACAAAATGGCAAATGTATCTACCTCAAAGTGTTGTTTTAAGAATTCAAAGAGATAACCAAAGTGCCTTATAACCATGCATGCATTGATAATCTTAAAACTTGAGAGTCATGAGGGTGGAGAGGCTATACAGTAGAACTTCCATAGTTGATCATCTCCTTACATTGACCACCTCCTTATATTGACCTAATTTTCTTAGACCTGATATGTAGCACATGTACATGTCAGTATAGGAGGCCTTCACCAAGCATGTAATGGGCAGTTGGTATCCTACGGGGCTTTCCCAGCAGAACTGAGAAGAGGAAGTTGGGGAGCCCCAGCTTCTCAGTGGCTGATGGGTCTCCCTGCCTACTCCCTTGGGTCTGCATAGAGGGGGAAGCAAAGGTTAAAAGTGACTGTGATGCTGCCACCAGGGCGGATTGAGACCTCAGGCTCCTATAGAGCACAATAGCTGGCTATGTTCCCTCTTTATTTCTGCAGGAAAGCTAAGGATACATACTTCTTATTAAAGAGAAAAGCTGTTTTAACTGAGATATTAGAATCAATGAATTTGGGAGACAGATGGAGCAATTCTCTCCTAAGATTAAAAGTGATAACTCATATTAAAAGCCTTTGAGATTTAAGGCCTTATTACTGTGGAGTTTCTTTGCTGAAAAAAATGATCTCCTAGGCCACATGCTGATCTTGTTGAATTGGTAAAAGTCTTACAATTCATCCCTATGAAAGTGACTTGCCTGGGTCTTGGCTGGTTGTGCTGGGTTAGAGCTAGTGTGAGTGCTGTAAGAAATTGCTGGGGTAAAGGTCAGACAAAAAACACATTCCCTTGAATAAGCATTAAACTTCTAAACCAAAATCATACCAAGCCCCTACAATGTTCTGTACCGATTCTCTAAATCCTTTTTTTACTTTGGTTTTCTGCCAGAAATGGATGCAGATGCATCAGCTACCTCACAAGGAAAACCTGTTCTCACAAGCTTTATCGCACCACTTGGCAGAGAAAAAGCCTTGGGTAGAGGCTGAGAACTTTCACATAGATCCAGAAAGCTCGGGAATGCAGCCATCTTGACTTACCGCCCACCACCGAAAAGAAACTTAGGCAAAGTCTGAGAGCCAGGCTCTAAGAGTCGCCTCCTAATCATAGAAGGCTCTACGAGGTCCAACTGTCTCTATAAAGGAATTTCCACAGACTGCTACAAACCTGGGCCACTTCAGAGTTTTTCAGGGTAATGAGGGAGTTCAAAGACCGGTTGCCAAGGTGTTCTACCCTTACCTCCCTGCCTCTCACTCCTCCCAACCTCCATTAGCCTAGGGCACACGTTCCCTGGGAAGAAGGCACCCCCGGGAAAATGCCACACTGAGGCCAGTGCTAGAAAAAAGGGAGCATGAATCAACTATTTTTGTTGGGCCATTCTATGCATTTGGGAGTCTATGAAAAATATGAGAAGAAATCTGAGAAGAGCTCAGTCTAAGAGTAAATAGTGGAGATGATGGGCTATGTAACTAGGAATGTGCTGAGAATGTCTTCGCATTACTCACAAGTTAATAATTTCCCTTAGAGTGGGAGTTTCTTGAGGATGTTTGGGATTTATTTTTAAGCCCTTTCGAGCTTTGGAATAACACTCATAGTTTCTTTTTTACGATTTTCATGGTGTTCAAAGATTTCAAAACCCAGGCATTTTAGAACCCACCCACCTTCAACAGATGTAGACAGATTAGTTAGAAATACACAGGGACCTCTTAAACTCATTACAGAGCTTTTTTGGAATATGTGAATTGTGGATGTATTCTATATCTCATTGTCTTCATGGGATGCTGTGTGTGATTTGATTGCCTTGTAAATCTGAAATGGTAGCATGTTACCTGTACATAACCTTTAGTGATGACCCCAAGCTATCACCACCTGTGTTGAGTCGCTTTTCACAATTAGTACTGTGGCATGTATAAGTCAAGGGGCATTTACTGTGGAACTACTAGGCTGATAACCACTGGAAGGAAAATAGGCCATTAGAAGATTTGATCCTCCCTCCCTGGTAAAACAGGCTTCTGAAATTGTAGAGAAAAATCAGTGAGGCATCTGCATCTCAATCAGAGCTGCCATGTTTCCAAGTTACCCAAACAAACAATAAACCCTAGAACTTGCTTACCATTTATTGATTTAACAGACAATTTTATTCCTAATGTTAGTAGACCTAAAGGTCATGCAAAGATCAATGCAATGTGATTCAATGAGTCTGAATCCATAAAGGCCAAAAAGCATGGCACACAATAGGAGCATAGTAAATGTTAGCTTGAATTATCTTCCTCATACTTATCATTATTTTTGTCATAAAAGACCTCTGAGTCTAGTAGGATAAGTGACACATATTTATAATGGAATCGAGCAAATACACAGATTATATTGTTGGTACAGAAAAAATTCTGTGGAAATACAGAGAAAGAAAATAATAATTCCAGACTAAGAAAGAGTAAGAATTGAATTTCTAGCACTGAGATCAGAGAAACAATAAAAAACCTCCCAACAAAAAAATGCCCTGGTCTGGATGGTCTCACACCAGTATTTTATCAAATTTTCAGGTGTTGTTTTAATCCGTAGTCTTCACCTCTCTGTCCCACTACCAATTTGATGCTTAACTCACTGAGGAGTATGATTTTAATCAGTATGGAGTAGTGGAAAGAACTTCAGATTTGAAATGGAAGTAAGACAGGTATTAAAGTCATGCCCCACCCCTTCCCATGTGTAAGACCTTAGGGACGCCACATAGACTTAATTTGTTAATCTTTAAACTGATGTTGCAATGCACTACTATGAAATAAATGAGTTTATGTGTTAAAATTGGTTTTTCAACTATGACTAATGAAGTACATAACTTCTGCTGACAGGTGTGGACATCAATACACTCTGATTGCCCTGGGACATGGAGTAGGATGGTAAAAGGTAGTGTACCCGGGCCAGCAGAATGGGCATCATCTGGAAACCTGTTAAAAATGAAAACATCTCTGGATTTGACTTAGACCTACTGAATCAGAAACTCTAGGGGTGCAACCTAGTAGCTAGTAGTTTAAAAACCCTTTGGGGTCATTTTAATACACTCCAACATTTAAAACTCACTGGTGTACAGAAAATCTACCTTGGTGATTTTGGGCCAGTGACTTCCTGCTCTCTGGCAATCAGTTTACAAACTGCTAAAACGCAGGGATAGATAATGTAGGTATGAACACCCCCTCCTACCTTTGACAGTTTATAATTCTGATCTTAAGAATTGCTAGTATAGTTTTTAATAACCCCTATGTGTCAGGCATTTTGTCAGTTACATAATGTATAGTATTTAAAATAATCATAGAAAACCCATAACATATAAAACTGAGGTTTAGGCAAGGTATGTACCTTGTTCTGGGATACTAAAATAGCTTATTATGGAGACAGAACTAGAATCCATGATGTCAGTATCCAAAACATCTTGCTAAATCACTTTGCTGCACAAACCCACAGGAAGGCTTATCTTTTATCAAGCTTCTAAAAGATTGAACTACAGACTACTATTGATAGTAGATGTTTCCAACAGAGAACAGATACGAAATTTTTCTCTTTGTATAGAATTTTCCCCTCCCATAACAACATCTCCTCATCTGATTTTGTCTTAGTGGGAGTAATGCAAATACATATAGGTCCATTTCAATTGTTATTTTAACTTAACTATCACGTAAAAACTAGGAAGTCAGTTCCAATTCCAACTTTTTTTTTTTTTTGAGACAGAGACTCAAGCTGCCACCCTGGATAGAGCGCTGTGGCATCACAGCTCACAGCAACCTGCAATTAATGGGCTCAAGTGAGTCTCCTGCCTCTGCCTCCCAAGTAGCTGGGACTACAGGCACCTGCCACAAGGCCCAGTAGTTTTTTGGTTGCAGCCGTCATGATTGTTTGGCGGGCCCGGGCTGGATTCGAACCCTCCAGCTCAGGTGTACATGGCTGGCACCTTAGCCTGTTGAGTCATAGGTGCTGAGCCCCAACTTTTAATACAATAAAGCAAATTCAGTGGATATATTATGTCAAATGGCTTCAGGGAAAACATGTAGAGGTATAGTTTGGAAAATTTAGTTATGGTTAAGACTCATTGGCTCTCCTTAAAATGAAAAAAGAAAGGATTCTCTCTCTCTATCATATTCTTGGTAGGTAGGGCTAGAATTAGCCACCTCCCTTCAACATTTTTTTTTATGTTTAATAATAATATACATAACTTTGAATGAAAATCAAGGAAATTTGCATTGGTGTTTCATTTCCTCTATGTATATTTTTATTTGTAAAATAATGACATTTTAAAAATCCCCATGTATTTCCTAAGGGTTTAGTGAAAAGCAAGTATGATAACATTCGAAATACTATTGTTGATAAGGTTTTGGATCTTTTACAATGGTTAGTACTTTAGGTGTAAAGAACCCACAGAGTTGTTATAAAGAAACACAGGCTACAGGCATAGACAGCACAGTTTTCAAGGACAAAAAAAGGAGCCAAATACATGTGCTATTTAAAAGGTAGAGATAACCCAAATTGACTGTCTTTATGTTCATATCTATTTCCAGCTGTTGAAACATTTTACCTTTTAGGAGAACTGTATCTTCCATGCCTTTTTATTTATGTTCAAGTTTTCTCATTTGAACGTTTCAGGGATTTAAAAATGTTTACCTAATGTTTCCTATGCTATAGACTCTGGGTTAGATTCTAGGAACACAATAGTAAGCAATAAAACTATGGAATGCTTTGTTGCTCAGTGACTCAAGAAAATTCATGTACAGAAATTCAGTTATAACGAAGTATGGTACATCTTGTAAGGGGTGCTGAGAATTGGATGGATTTAACTAATACACAGATGACATGATTAGATAGGGTTTGGTGAGAGAAACCAAGAATGACTTCTTGGGAGGCAACGTAAATAGTGGGAGAGAGATTTTGAAAAGTTGAGTGTTGGCACAGGCAGATGTGTTCAGTAAAGAATGCAATGATTTTCAGGTGTTTTAAAGATAGAAATGGTAAGTTGGTAATTGATTTATATGAGTTGAGTTTGAGAGATAGAGATTTCAAGCTGGGATTAGTATTTAGGAATCATCAGCATGTGGATAACAACTTCTCTCTCTTGATACCACAATAGTCATATAAATCTCTTTAAGGAAGATGCTTGCAGTATATGAACACATGAACATTTTTAGTTGGCATTCAGGGGTTTTGTTTAAATAGGCAAGCATGTTATTTCAATAAAGGAATATGGACAGTTATCCCATTATATTTCATCATTTAGATATGGATTAGTGTAAGTACAGGGATATTTTCTCCCCAAAGTGAATTTTGAGAATTCACTCAAAAGAGGGAAGGGAAGGGAGAGGGTGTGGGGAGATGGGACAAAGGGTGAGATCACAT
>CAUYON010065461.1:0-16314 GCA_963573935.1 Arctocebus calabarensis
GAATCAATATTGTTAAAATGTCTATATTACCCAAAGCAATATATAATTTTAATGCAATTCCTATTAAAGCTCCATTGTCATATTTTAAAGATCTTGAAAAAATAATACTTCGTTTTATATGGAATCAGAAAAAACCTCGAATAGCCAAGACATTACTCAGAAATAAAACAAAGCAGGAGGAATCACGCTACCAGACCTGAGACTCTACTATAGATCGATAGTGATCAAAACAGCATGGTACTGGCACAAAAACAGAGAGGTAGATGTTTGGAGCAGAACAGAGAACCAAGAGATGAACCCAGCTACTTACTGTTACTTGATCTTTGAGAAGCCAAGTAAAAACATTTAGTGGGGAAATGACTCTCTATTTAATAAATGGTGCTGGGTGAACTGGCTAGCGACCCGTAAGAGGCTGAAACTGAACCCACACCTCTTACCATTAACTAAGATAGACTCTCACTGGATTAAAGACTTAAACTTAAGACATGAAACTATAAAAATTCTAGAAGAAAGTGCAGGGAAAACTCTTGAAGGAATTGGTTTGGGTGAATATTTTATGAGGAGGACTCCCCAGGCAATTGAAGCAGTATCAAAGATACACCACTGGGACCTGATCAAATTAAAAAGCTTCTGTACAGACAAGAATATAGTAAGTTTACAAGCAGACAGTCCTCAGAATGGGAGAAAATATTTGCAGGTTATGCCTCTGACAAAGGTTTAATAACCAGAATCCACAGAGAACTCAAACGTATTAGCAAGAAAAGAACAAGTGATCCCATCTCAGGATAGGCAAAAGACTTGAAGAGAGACTTCTCTAAAGAAGACAGGCGCACAGCCTACAGACTCATGAAAAAATGCTCACCATCCTTAATCATCAGAGAATGCAAATCAAAACTACTTTGAGATATCACCTAACTCCAGTAAGATTAGCCCACATAACAAAATCCTCAAACCAGAGATGTTGGAGTGGATGTGGAGAAAGGGAACACTTCTACACTGCTGGTGGGAATGCACACTAATACGTTCCTTTTGGAAGGATGTTTGGAGAGTACTTAGAGATCTAAAAATTGACATGCCATTTGATCCTAGAATTCCTTTACTAGGTATATACCCAGAAGACCAAAAATCACATTATAACAAAGACATCTGTACCAGAATGTTCATTGCAGCACAATTCATAATTGCTAGGTCATGGAAGAAACCTAAGTGCCCATCGATTCACAAATGGATTAATGTATTGTGGTACATGTATACTATGGAATATTACACAGCCTTAAAGAACTATGGAGACTTTACCTCTTTCATGTTTACATGGATGGAGCTGGAACATATTCTTCTTAGCAAGGTATCTCAAGAAGAAAGAAGAAAAAATATCCAAAATACTCAGCCCTACTATGAAGCTAATTTATTGCTGTCGTTTGAATGGTATAACCCAACTATAACAAAAGAATATGGGGAAAGGGGCATGGGTTGGGTGGGGAGAGGGGAGGGTAGAGTGGAGGGAGGATAATTGGTGGGGGCCACACCTATGGTGCATCTTAGAAGGGTACAGGTGAACCTTACTAAATGCAGAATACAAACGTCTTCATATAATAACTGAGAAAATGCCAAGAAGGTTATGTTAATCAGTTTGATGAAAATAGTTAAGATTGTATATGAAAGCAGCACATTGTACCCCTTGATTGCACTATTGTACACAGGTGTGATTTAATAATAAAGACAATAAAATAAAATAAAATAATTAAAAATAAAACATTTAGACTGAGAGTGGCTGCTCATGCCTATAATCTCAGCACTTTGGGAGGCCAAAGTGGGAGGATCAGTTGAAGCTCAAAGTTAAAGATAAGCCTGAGCAACATAGTGACCATGTATCTACAAAAAATACAAAATTCAGGCCAGGCATGGTGGTGCATACCTGTAGTCCCAGCTGCTTAAGAGGCTGAGGTGAAAGGATCACTTGAGCCCAGGAGTTTGAGGTTGCTGTGAGCTATGATCTTGCCACTCAACTCCAGCTTGGGTGATACAGCAAGACCCTATCTCAAATAAATATGTTTTAAAAAGAATCATGTACTCACTAAATAAAATAAACTAAGTCAAAAAAAGATACAAATACAAAATATACTAGTTAGAATGTTAGGGTTAGGTCTGGCATCCAAAAAATAATAGTTGAAATAACATAAAAGTTGGTATTTCTCCACACAGAATTCTAGAAGCAGGCAGTGCAAAGAAGGGATTTTTAGGGAAGCAGGTGCCACTGCTAGGTTCTTCCTTGGTTATTTACCTGATGATGGTCAGGTGAAATGAATCATATCTGATTTTCAGCCAGAACATAGTAAGTGATAAAGAAGAAAAACAAAAAGTTCATGCTGGCTTCTTTACAAGAAGATTGAAAATGCTTCCACATGATATTTCCACATATTTCTCATTGGTCATTAGATGCAAGCAAGGCTGGGGAGACTTGTGTTTGTTCTGAGCAGCAATGTCCAGGGCTTCTATTACCAAAAGAAAGAAAAGTAGGTATCAGTGGGCCACTAACAGCCTTTCCTATACTGTTCCATGGTTTAGACTATTTACTTATTTATTTATGTATTTTTTAACTCCTACCAATTTGGGAGATTTCCTTGTTTTGTTCCTATGTTAGGAGAAAGAGGGCAGAAATGGAAAGAATTAATTCTTTAAAGGGGGATGTAGGAATAAAAAATGGTGTGATAATTTGGTTTCTAATTTTACAGTTCCTCCTTTTTCTTGTAAAAATTCTTTTAACCTGGCTCAGCGCCTGTGGCTCAACGGGCTAAGGTGCCAGCCACGTACACCTGAGCTGGCGGGTTCGAATCCAGCCCTAGCCCACCAAACAATAATGATGGCTGCAACCAAAAAATGGCCAGGTGTTGTGGCGGGCACCTGTAGTCCCAGCTACTTGGGAGACGGAGGCAGGAGACTCGCTTGAGCCCAGGAATTGGAGGTTGCTGTGAGCTGTGATGCCACAGCGCTCTATCCAGGGTGACAGCTTGAGGCTCTGTCTCAAAAAAAAAAAATTCTTTTAACCCAAGAATGCTTAGGTAAAAAGCATTCTTAATAATAACCAAAAAAAGGTCCACAGGTCCAGGTTTGAGGAAAGACTGACACAAGAAGATATGTCAGTCTTATGAAGACATATTTTGGAATATCCACCACATAGTGTACTAGAAGAATAGAAATTGTATTATTAATATCCTGGTCTGTGAAGACAAAGGCCAATAATTACCAAGTTACTACTACTGTAGTGCCCTGTGAGAAGAGACCTCTCTGGCTGCCTGGAGAGCGTGGTGCACTGTACAATAGCTGGTTCTTTCTCAGACCTTGAGTTCTGAGCTAGCAAAATCTAACATGGAGGTATAAAATCTGAGATTCCCTCCATATCAGACTCTGACTCACGATGTGAATGTGGAAGGAATAAATGTAACTTCTATTTTCTAATATAATAGAATGTGAGAAAATACCATTAGAGGCCCATTCATTAAACTCTGATCTCTATGCCTCACTTTTCTGTGCACATGATTACATTTCAGGCAGGGTGATAGCCTTCATTTTGAATTGTACCACTCTTTCTCTCCTAGAGAAAACCCCTAATCTCTTCAAAGGTACAGTTATGTTTAATCTGTTCAATGTATAATAATTTTTAATCTATAGTAATTATAAAGATATTCTAGAATCTAAGGACTATACAGCTGGAACCACCTAAAAAGTCTAAATCCTATTTAGGCTAATCTGTAGTATATATATAACTGTGATTGAGATCAGTGAAATCTAATGAGGTGTAAAACAATTTTTATATAGAATTATGCTAACTTTTCATATGTCAGATTTAATGACTTTGAGGTAACTGAATTTTATGGCACTGATATTAAGCCAATCGATCTCATTACAATTCAGTCAATTTTAAATCCCTTATAAAGGACATATTTTAAAACATATGTATATCTTTTTTCAAAGTCGTTGAAATTGGATACCCCTTTGGAAAATTAAAAAATTGAGAAGCAAGGAAATCAAGCAAGTGCTTAAAGTCTAGTTTGAAAACCTAAATAAGAATAAAAGTTTATATTGTTCAAATGTCAACAACCGAAAAAAAAATCTATCTGGCTTTCACACTAAAACTGTAATCTTTATCAGAATCTGTTCTTATGTTTGATGAACTAGATTTAATTACAGATACAATTATGTGAAGCTAGTAACTATCAGAGAGTGGAGGAAAGCCTTTACGTGATACCCTTGGCAATGCTGGATGTGACCTGTCCTCACCTGGGACAGCAAAGAGAGAGTTTTCTCTTTTCAAAATATGTATTGTTGGCTTATCACAATGCTTGAGCAGGAAAGCTGTTCTCAGATCAATCTACAGTCAACCAAAACATGTGTGCCTTTTACTACTTCTGGACCTGAATAGCAATATATCAGCCAAAGCTGTGTGTCAATGCTTTATGCAAGGATAAGTTACCCTAAAACAGCAGCTGTTCTCCCATAAGAACAGCTACAGAGGTGTCACAGAATAAAGTCTGAGACTGGATTTCAGGGGTCAAGGGATTATTGGTAAGACCTTGGAGTCAATAGGCAATGTATAACTAACTTTTTAGATATTTAACAATATTCCCTCCCCAAATAACCAGTCTCACAAAAATCTCCAAAATATGTACAATTCAACTTAATCACTGACAATCTAGTCACACTCATGTGGACCACGTAGGTCAGTCATGTCTTCCTTAAGTTTCAGACAATATCTCAGGTTAGCTTTACATGTGGACAAGAAGGAGTTAGGGTAAACTAATGTTGTAAATCTATACTGTAGCCTTTTACTCTCACATAGTAAAAAGTGATGCAGTAAGAGACTGCCTTTGGAGAGCATCACTTTTTTTATGACTCCTACTTAGAATTCAGGGAAAGCACTTACAAGTGAGGAGATTACTTGCAAATCATCTCTAAACTGATTCCCACACTTTTCAATAGTCTTTTTGTTGTTTCAGTCTTTAAATAATCTATCAAAGGTTGTAAGCAGTAAAAGTGACAATCAATACTTTTAGCTGAATGAATGATACATAAAATGACCTGTAGTTAGTAAAGATCTCTAAGGAGTAGTTTTTCGTTAGAAAGGAAATGTGACACTTCTTTGAGAATGGAGCATATATGTCTCCAACAAGCCAGTTTTACATGTAGAATGATGATCATCATTAAAGTATTAGCATGGTTTTTAAGTTCTCATTTCATAGTTCATTTCAGAGCACAAGAAAAATTATGTAAGAGGAGATAGTGAGCATTAACTATGATTTGTTTTATTAATTATGATTTGTTTTAATTGGGAATATGACTTCCTAAGTGTTCGAACATATATTTTAGCTTCCTCCTTGAAAGAATATCTAAAAAGAAAGACATATATAATTATTTGGTATTTTATTTAGTGTAATAGTATGAGAGGGAAAGTCAGTATCTGCCCTTTATCTGAAATAATATTCACTTACTGCATACCATGGCACTATGTACAATAATACAATGAAGAGTGATTCTGCCCTCAATGAGCTTACAGTCAAGTTAAGGGATAAAACAAATACATTATAAAGTAATTAACTTTGGATAATGGAGAAAAAGAATAAAAGTAAAACGTATAGTTGTTAAGGTTTTGATTTTCTTCTGTTATACCTTTGGCCATTGCAATGAATTTGTCAAAGCAGGTGTGATGGCTAATTTTATATACTGACTTGGCCAGTGTTTTGGTCAAACAGAAGAATGTATATATATTCTTTGCTGGCTCCTAAAGTGCACATGTATAGAAAAACACTGCAAAGATTCCTACAGAAAGCAATAGCTGAAAGACTGAAGTACCAGGAAAAAAAGAAAGAAAGAAAGAAAGAAAGAAAGAAAACTATCTCTTTCTAAGGAGGTAGCATTGGGCTTTTCATTAAAACTCCAGAAGGGCTGTATTTTATAAATAGCAACTAAGCTTTACAACTAGGATCTATTCTCTAGTCTAGAATTAAAAGCAAAGCTGAAATACCTTGCTCAAACAAAGCCTAAACCCAAGATTTCAAAGGAATGACATGCTCTAGCAATTTAACTACCTGATAGAATAAAATTTAGCATTGTTTAGGGGAAAAGAAAGAATCCAGTGTATCTAAAACTTCTTGTTCATGATGCCCAATATACAATCAGAAATTACCAGGCATGAAAGAAGCAGGAAATTGTGACTTAATTGAAGAGGAAAAAAAAATTCATAGAAGCTGATCCACACATGGCAATTGTTGAACTTAACAGACAGAACTTTAAAATGGTAATTATATAGGAAAAAAATAAATACACATATTAACAGATGAAGATAGGGATTTTAGAAGAGAGAGAATATCTAAGAAAGAACAAAATTGGACACTAAACTGAAAAATTCAATGTCTGAAATTTTAAAAAAACACACAAACAAAATAGGCTTACCAGATTAGATACCAAGAAAGAGTTAGCTGACTCAAAGACTTGTTGATGGAAATTATTTAAATTGACTTTCTGGGGGAAGAAAGATTGAAAACTTAATGTTCTTTAATGACCATAAGTCAGTATCAGGTGATGTGATATATGTGCAAGTGGAATCCAGAAAAAGAAAATATATAGGGGTAAAAATGAAGAAATATTACCTGAGAATTTTTCAAATTTGATTGAAAGCAACAACCTCAGATCCAAGAAGGTTAGAAAAATCTTAAAATTTAAAGAAAACCATTCCTAGATACATCATGACCAAACTATTGAAAATGAAATCTAAAGAAGAAACTCATAAAAGCAACAAAGACAAGGGTATCACCCTATGGGAAAATCTTAGAGCTAACATTTAATTAAAAATAAAAAGTGAGTAAACAATGGAATAACTTTCTTAAGGTTAAGAGAAAAAATCACCCACTTAAAATCCTAAATTTAGGAAAAATTTGATGGTAAACAAAAATATTTTCAAATAAATGAAATGTGAGAAAAATTATAGGCAAAGCACCCATACAGCAAGAAATTCTAAACTAAATTCCTTATGCTAAATGAAATATTTTAAGTTCAGATTAACAAAAGGGACTCAGAGACATTGGAAATAGCAAAAAAGTAAATATTCCTTTTCTTTCATTACTTAAATTCTGAAAAATGATAATTAAAAATAGCAAAAATAACAACAATGTACTGTGGGGTTTATAATATGCATAAAAATAAAATGTAGGACTATGATAGCACAAAGAACTCTAGAGTTAAATAACATGAAGAAGTATAACTAAAAAACCAAAGGAGGTGAAGAAATGGCATATAAATACAAAGGTGGGGAAAGGAATCAAAGGAAAAAAGAATAGGTCAAATATAAAATAAATAGTAAGATACTAGATTTAAACTTAGCCATATCAACAATTACATTAAATATACAAGGACTACACTGCCCAATTAAAAGACAGGGAATACGGACTGGATAAAAGGCAAAACCCAACATATACTGTTTATAAGAGGTGCACTTTAAAGATAAAGACCTAGATGGATTAAAAACGAAAAGATGGTTCTGGTTTTTCATTTGAATGTAAGGTGCTTATAAGTTATCACTCCATCAAAAAAAGTAAAAAGCTGAAAAATCTACAACTCTTTTTAGATCCATCAAAGAAGTAAGATCATTTCTTTCTTTTTTTTTTATTAAATGATAGCTGTTAATTGCATTAATGCAATTGTGGGGTACAATCTTGGTTTTGTATGCAATTTGAAATATTTTCATCAAACAGGTTAACATAGCCTTCACTGTATTTTCTTAGTTATTGTGTTAAGACATTTATATTCTACATTTAGTAAATTTCACATGTACCCTTGTAAGATGCACCATAGTTATGGTCCGACCAATTACCCTCCCTCCACCCTCCCCTCCCCTTCCTTCTCCTTCCTATTCCCTAACTCCATATTCTTGGGCTATAATTGGGTTATAGTAAGATAATTTCTTATACTTCATTGCTGTCCCCTAATTTGGAGAGACAGGCAAATGGCTATAGAGAATCACAATTCAATCAGAGTAGAAACACCCTATGGGAACCAGTACCAAGTTGGAAAACTTGAAATGCAGTAAATAAACTTTTGGAGGCTGAGGGTAGAAAAGTTTGAAATACATAAACACTGGGTGAGGGCAATGAAGAGGAGTTCTCCCACTTGTGAGTTTTATTTTCAAGAACTCTACAAGGTTCTTACAGTGAACATTAGAGAAAAAACCCACAAGCTTCTGGCAGAAGGGAAAAAGAAGTTATTCTGAAAGACACCAAAGCATTCTATTCTTCTTAACAAGGCCCACTCTCAAGAGAAATTATTTTATCATAGCCTAATCTACTTGGTTTTTATCATTGCCTAATCAACCTGAAGAAAGGAATATATCCAAATTCAATCCCCTCTAGTCTTCAATGTCAAAGAAAGAAAATACCCAAATCCAGCCCACTCTACCATCTTTTGTTACCTAAGAGAGGGGAATAAAAAAAGAAAAAGAAGAAGAAAAAGAAAATTCTGAGATGTACTTGTGAAGTTCATAGCACTAAAAGGCTGAGACTAATCATAGGACTATAAAACTCTTTCATTCCCCTATACCTTAGCACCACATTATAGAAAACCAATTATTATAGTTCCTTTTATCCAGTACATCATGTCCACTTCTCAACAAAACAGTTACAAACATACTACTGAGCAAAAACTGTTTGAAGAGATTGAACAAACATAAGAACAAGATCTAGATATGGCAGGAATGTTAAAATTATCAGATCATGTATTTAAAACAAATATGATTAATATGCTAAGGGCTCTAATGAGAAAAAGTATAATATTCTAAGAAAGAAGAGAAAAATGAGATGATATAAGATGCTCAATAAAAAACCAAAAGGGAGAAAAAGAGTGGAAGATAAAAATAAGAATGAAGAACAAGGGCAATGAACAGAAAATAACAAACATGGTAGATATTAATTTCAATATATCAATAGCACTTTAAATGTCAATGCCCCAAATACATCAATTAAAAGATAAAGATTATCAGCATGATCAAAAAACAACACTCAATTATTCATTGTCCACAAGAAATACACTTCAAATATGTAGACATATTTAGATTAAAGTAATGGGATGGAGCAAGATATCCTGCTAACACCAATCAAAAGAAAGTGAGAGTAACTTTAATAATTTCAGGCTGAGCAGACTTCAGAGCAAGAAAAATGACCTGGGATAAAAAGAAGCATTACATAATGATAAAGGGGTCAATTCTTTAAGAAGGCAAAAAATAGTCTTTAATGTGTATGCACATAAAAATAGAGAGTTAAAATGCATGAGGCAAAAACTTATAGAACTATACAGAGAAATAAATGAATCCACTTTTTTATAATTGGAGATTTCAACACCCCTCTACTAGAAATGGGCAGGTGTAGCAGGCAGAAAATCAGTAAACATAGCTGAATTCAATAGCATTGTTACAAATGGATGTATTTGACATCAGTAGATTACCTCATTCAAAAACCATAATATACACATTTTTCTCAAGCTCATGTGAAATATTCATCAAGATAGATAATATTCTGGCCTCTAAACACATCTTAACAATTAAAAAAAAAATCATATAATGTCTGTTCTCAGGCATAAATGGAATTAAACCAGGCATCAATAACAGAAAGATAGGTGGAAAATCCCAAAGTACTTGGAGGTTAGATAACACAACTCTAAGGAACATGTAAGTCAAAAGAGAAATCTGAAGAGATATTTTAAAAATATTTTGAATAAATGAAAATGAAAATAAAATATTTGTGAGATGCAGTGAAAGCAGTGTCTAAAGAAAATTTGTAGTATTGAATGCAAATGCATATATTTAAAAGGAAGATCTAAATCAATAATCTAAGATTTCACCTTAGGAAACTAGAAAAAGAACAAATTAAATGAAAAGCAAGTACAAGAAAGAAATTAGAGCAGAAAATCAATTAAATTAAAAACAAAAACTCAGTTGAGAAAATCAATGAAAGGAAAAGTTGTTTCACTGAAATGACTAACAAAAATTGATAAACCATTAGCCAAACTAATTAAGGGGGAAAAAAGAGAAGACAGAAATTGCTAATATGAGAAATGAACAAGGAGATTCTGACATCAGCTAGATAGCTTACCAGGTGCCCCTAATGCTTGACTACCTCACAAAGATAGTCAAAATAAGTTAACTAGGTATGTTTTGATGAAAATAACTAAAGGAGAGTACTGTAGCACATCAAAAAAGTAAAAAGTAACAGAAACCCTAATAATTCCAGAAACTCAGGATAGCCATGTAAACAACAGAAAGAAACACCTGGTTTCCAAAATCCCATCCCCAGCTAGGATCAACTGGGAACCAGAAGGAACTTTTCCTGGCAGAGGAAAGGAGAGCAAGATAGCACCCTTAATTGATACCTTGGAAGCCTACAATTCTCACTACTGAGGAACACTGCAGTCCTCATAGTCACCAAGCCCAGCTGAGAGAGCTGGCTGGAGTTCACACAGCTGTGCTTCCCCCAGAGAAGGAGCTGACAGTGTGCTCCAGCCACTGTTGCGTAAACACCTACTGCACTATACCATCATGGATCTGGAAGTACTAATGGAGTGTGTCTTACTCTAAGAATGAGTGATCATGAGATATTGCTATCCCTGAGGCTAGGCCACCTCTGAACCACCTCCTGTCCTATGGTCCAGCATCCCAAGCCAAGCTTTGAGCAGTTATTACTCCCTTACCCATGGGGCCAAGTAGAGATGGAATTTCCCAACCTACCCATCTCAGTTGGTGCTGTGCTGTGCACCTGGGGAATGGATCTAACACTGTGCATTCTCTCCTGGAGAAATAAAGACTTGGTGGAGCTGATCTACCTACCCCTCCTAGCCAGTGATACAACCTGATCCTATGTGCCTGAGCTGAGGCTGCATACTGCCTCCTAATGAGACAGTGCCTTGGCTGAACTGCTTCGTATACCCTTCCCAGTTGCTGCTACAATCATCTCCACAGAACTTGAGTTGAATCTATGAATTGCCTCTTGGGGAAATAGTGCTTTGGTGGAGTTGCTCTATATAACACTCCCAGCCACTACTGCACCCTGCCCCTTGTTCTGGAGCTAAAAACATGCCTAACATTTGGGGAAATGATTCCTTAGCTATCCAGAAGAGACCCCTGTGTCTGAGCTAAAGTGGTACCTAATGGAAAACAATACCTTGGCTATCCAGAATAGTCATAACCATGGGATCTAAGCTGAAGAAGTGAATTTCTTCCTGGAAAATCAGTGCCTTGGTTGAACTGAGCAGGTACATATCACAAGGATGAGCTGATGTAGTAACTGCATCTCAGGGAAATAGCAGCAGCATAGCTGAAACACTCCCTTCCTATAGGTCAAACAACTCTAGGACCCTGCTTACCTGGTGCTAGACTAGCTTCCTTGAGTTTGATCTTCTAATAAACCCTTTTACCTGAGGAGTCTAATCATTGCTGAGCTGTTCTCTGGCCCCAAGGCCCAAATAACAGTTGTGTTTGGTCTTTCTGTATCCTTGCTGCTGCTGCACCTGGCTTCACAGAGTCTGGGATATTTCTAAGTTCCACAATCTGGGGTCTGAAATCATCACTACACAATACCTCATCTACTGGGACCCAAGTTTCTACTGCTCCCTATAGTTTCTGGCTCCCAAATTGGTCTGCTCCCTGGTCCCAAACCCACAGAGCACCCCTTTCTTACTTAGAACCTGGCTTGTCTTATGCCTTCCCCCATCCCAAAGTCAGAATCACAGCTACAACTCACCAAGCCCTGAGCTTCAAGGGGGTGCCTCAGATTCTAGTTCTATGGGCAATCTATATCCAATCTTGCCACAGAGAGTAAACCTGCATTCCAAGGCCCAGGTGCCACAATAGGATCATGAGACCCAGAGCCTAGGATCATCCCCCTACAGAAACTCTGAGCACGTGCACCTGGAGCCAAGTGCTACTGACTTGTAGGTTAGAGTGTTGTAGATTCTTGTAGGTTATTCAGATCCAACACCAAAAGGGGCCCCCTAAACTTAATGAAGTCTATTCATTAAGGGAAAAATGAAAGTGTGAGGACCCCCAAACCCTTACCACTGAGAATCTTAACCTACACTGACACTACATATATAGCCTGTTACTGAGGCAGCCACAGTTTTCAGTGATATTGATTGACGCTAAAGAAGGTATATGGAGACGATATCATTTTGTCTTTTCAGAACCAGAGTCACAAAGTCCTTCCCCATTGGCAAACTAAAACCCATCTGCAGGTGAAAATCTGTGTTCATGAAAGTCACTCTAGAAAGTTTGAAAGAGGTGATTATTCTACCATCTGCAAAGACATTAATGCAGGGACACAAGAAACATGAAAAAGCAAGAAAATATGACACTACCAGTGGAACAAAATAATTCTCCAGTAACAAACAATAAAGTACAAACAGTAAAGGAAATCTGTGAATTTCCACAAAATGAATTAAAAATAATTATCTTAAGAAATAAGAAAATACAGATAGGTAATTCAGTGAAATTATGAAAGCAATTCACTATGTGAAGGAGAAATTCAATAAAGAGACATTTAAAAAACCAAACAGAAATCCAGTAGCTGAATAATTCAATGAATGACATAAAAAATACAACAGAGAGCATCAATAACAGACTAGATCACAAAGAAGAAAGAATCTTTAAACTTACAGATAGGTTATTTAAAATTAGCCAGTCAGAGAGAAAAAAAAAAAGCAGTAAGAATGAAAGAGAGAAAAGGAAGACTACAAGACTCAAGGGACACCATTAAGCAAGTAAGTATTTGAATTCGGATGATAATTTCAAACAAAGAAGGGATGAAAATGGTATAGAAACTGATTTAGTAAAATGATAGCTAAAAAAACTCTTCAATTTTGAAAAAGATGTCAACATTCAGATCCAGGAAGCTCAAATTCCCAAATATTAAATAGATTCAACTCAAAAAGTCCTCCCTGAGACTGATTATACTCAAATTGTCAAAAGTCAAATACAGATAGAGAAAACTAGCTAGACAAAAAGAATGAGGTCAAATGGAAGAAATCACCATTAGACTAACAGATTTCTCTCAGCAGAAAACATACAGGCCAGGAGACAATGGGACAATATATTCAAAATGCTGAAAGAAATAGCTAGCCAAGAATATTATACCCAGTAATGCTATCTTTTAGAAATAAAGGAGAGTAGAAGATTTTCCTAGAAAAGCAAAAATGGAAGGAATTCATCAGCACTAGACCAGCCTTACAAAAAATGTTCAATGGAGTCCTATACTTGTGAGCAATAACCATCATCAATAAACATGCAAAAGTATAAAACTCACTGGCAGGGAAGATACACAAAGGAGAAAGAAAAAAGAATCAAATCTTGTCACAGAATACCACTAAACCTCAATGATAAGAAAGAAAGAAAAGATATACAAAACAATTAGAAAACAATGAACCAAATAGCACAGGAGTAAGTCCTCACCTATGAGTAATAACTTTGTTGATAGATTAAATCCTCCAATTAAAAGATATAGACTGTCTAAATAGATCAACAACAACAATATAACAAAACAAGATCCAACTAATCCAACTATATGCTGCCAATGAGAAACTCCCTTCACCTGCAAAGACACAAATAATGAACACGAAGCGATAGAAAGGATATTCCATGCATATGAAAACAAAAAACCAGAAGAAATAGTTATACTTAAATAAATAAAGAATACTTATATGCTTTAAGTAAATGTGAAAAGAAAATTATTATATAATGATAAAGGGAAAAATTAAGCAAGAGGACACTACCATTATAAAACTATGTGCACCCAACACTTGAATACCTAGATATATTAGGCAAATATTATTAGATTTAAAGGGAGAGAAAGATTCTAAAATAATTATTTTCCAGAATGATTCTCCAATAATAGTAGGAGACTTTAAGTTCTCACTCTCAGAATCAGACATATCATCAAGACAGAAAATCAACATTTTATTTAAACTGCATCTTAAACCAAATGGGCCTAACAGATATTTATAGAGCATTTCATCCCAAATCTATAGAACACACATACTTTTCAACAGTACACAGACATTCTCTAGGACAGAATATATGTTCTGCCATAAAGTAAGTCTCAAAAATTTAAAAAATTGAAATGATATCAAGTATCTTTTCTGACCATAGTTAGATAAGGCTAGAAATCACTAACAAGAAGAAATTTTAAAACTATATGACTATCTGGACATTAAACAGCATGCTCTTGAATGACCAACAGGTCAATTAAGAACTTACAAAGAAAAATTAAAAATTTCTTAAAACGAACATAGAAATACAACATAAAAAACTTACGGGTACAACAAAAGAAGTGTTCAGATGGAAGCTTATAGCAAGAAACACCTATATCAAAAAAGTAGAAAGGTTCCAAATAAACAAATTATCAATGTATCTTAAGGAACTAGAAAAGGAAGAACATAAACTAAGCCCAAAATTATAGAGGAAAAGATAAAATAAAGATTACAGGCTCAGTGCCTATGGCTCAACAGGCTAAGGCACCAGCCACGTACATCTGAGCTGGCAGGTTCGAATCCAGCCCGGGCCCGTCAAACAACAATGACAGCTGCAACCAAAAAATGGCCGGGTGTTGTGGCGGGCGCCTGTAGTCCCAGCTACTTGGGAGGCAGAGGCAAGAGACTTGCTTGAGCCCAGGAATTGGAGGTTGCTGTGAGCTGTGATGCTACAGCACTCTATCTAGGGTGACAGCTTCAGGGTCTATCTCAAAAAAAAAAAAAAGATTAGAGTAGAAATAAACAAAATTGAGATAAAAAATACAAGAAATGAAAACTTGGTCTTTTATAAGAGATGAACAAAATTAGCAAACCATTAGCTAGATTAAGCTAGAAAAACAGAGAAAAGACCCAAATAAATAAAATCAGAAATGAAAAGGAGACATTACATTACTCCAGAGACAATACTCCAAAATGCAAATAAACATTAGAGACTGTTATGAACAACAATATGCCAAGAAATTGGAAAACCTAGAGGAAATAGATAAATTCCTAAACACATACAACATACCAAGATTGCATCAAGAAGAATCAGAAAATCCAAACAAACCACAAATATAAGATTGGATCAATAATGAAAAGTTTCCCCTCAGGTTAAAAAAACAAAAACAAAAACAAAAACAAAAAACCCGAGACCTGATGGCTTCACTGCTGAATTTTACCAAAAGGAGAACTAATATCGGGCACAGTGGCTCGTGCTTATAATCTTAGCACTTGGGAGACCAGGGTGGGCTGATCACCTGAGCTTGCAGTTTTGAGACCAGCCTGAGCCACAGAGAGACCTTACCTCTAAAAATAGTCAGCGGCCTGTAGTCCCAGCTACTCCAGAAGCTGAAGCAAGAGAATTGCTTGAACCCAAGAGTTTGAGGTTGCTGTGAGCTATGACACCATGGCACTCTACCAAGGGTGACAAAGTGAGACTCTGTCCCAAAAAGAAAAAAACGAGAACTAAAACCAATTTTTCTCAAATTCTTCCAGAATAATTGAAGAGAAAAATATTTCTTCCAAACTCACTTTTCTAGATCAGCATTGCCCTGATACCAAACTCAGACAAGAACACGTGAAAAATGAAACAAACAAACAGAAACTAAAGGCGAATATTCCTGATAAACATAGATGAAAGCATATATAACGAAATACTAGCAAACTGAATTTACTAGCACATTAAAAGGATCATTCACCATTATCCCAGGAATGCAAGGATCATTCAACATATGCAAATCAATAATTATGATACACCTTTATCACATCAACGGAATAAAACACAAAAAAAACATTTCAATAAATGCAGAAAAAGCATAAAATTCAACATCCCTTCAAGATAAAAACTCTCCATAAATTATTTTTTTATTATCTTTATTATTAAATCATAGCTGTGTACAATAGTGCAATCAAGGGGTACAATCTGCTGGTTACATATACAATCTTAACTATTTTCATCAAACTAACTAACATAGCCTTCCTGGCAATTTCTCCGTTCATATATGAGAACAGAGAACATTTTTGTTCTGCATTTAGCAAGGTTCTCCTGTACCATTCTAAGATGCACCTTAGGTGTGACCCCACCAATTACTCTCCCTCTGCCCCAACCTTCCCTCTCCCCTCCCAACCCTTCCCCCTTTCCCTATATTCTTGTGTTATAGTTGGGTTATACCATTCATACAACAGCTATAAATTAGCTTCATAGTAGGGCTGAGTACATTGGATACTTTTTTTCTTCCATTCTTGAGATACTTTGCTAAGAAGAATATGCATTGA
>CAUYON010065463.1:0-21554 GCA_963573935.1 Arctocebus calabarensis
CTTCTGTACAGCTAAGGAGACAACAACCAAAGCAAATAGACATCCTACCCAATGGGAAAGAATATTTGCATATTTTGAATCAGACAAAGGCTTGATATCCAGGATCTATGGAGAACTCATATTAATTCACATGAAGAAGGCCAACAATCCCATATATCTATGGGCAAGACACATGAATAGAACCTTCTCTAAAGAAAACAGACGAATGGCTAACGAATGTATGAAAAAATGCTCATCTTCTCTAATTATTAGAGAAATGCAAATCAAAACCACCCTGAGATACCATCTAACTCCAGTGAGAATGGCCCACATCACAAAATCTCAAAACTTCAGATGCTGGTGTGGATGTAGAGAGAAGGGAACACTTTTACACTGCTGGTGGGACTGCAAACTGATACAACCTTTTTAGCAGGAAGTATGGAGATCTCTCAAAGAACTCAAGCTAGATCTCCCATTTGATCCTGCAATCCCATTATTAGGCATCTACCCAGAAGGGAAAAAATCCTTTTATCTTAAGGACACTTGCACTAGACTGTTTATTGCAGCTCAATTTACGATCGCCAAAATGTGGAAACAACCTAAATTCCCACCAATCCAGGAATGGATTAACAAGCTATGTATATGTACACTATGGAATACTATTCAGCCATTAAAAAAAAATGAACACTTTACAGCCTTTGTGTTAACCTGGATGGAAGTGGAACACATTATTCTTAGTAAAACATCTCAAGAATGGAGAAGCATGAGTCCCATGTACTCAAGTTTGATATGAGGACAATTAATGACAATTATTGACACGGTGGGGGTGAGGGAAGGTGAGAGCAGAGAGAGAAAGAATGCGGGAGGGGTGGGGAAAGGAAGAGCAGAGAGAAGGAAGGAGTGAGGGGGATGGGGTCTTGGTGTGTGCCACACCTTTTGGGGGCAAAACACGATTGTAAGAGGGACTTTACCCAACAAATGCAACCAGTGTAACATGGTTTCTTGTACCCTCAATGAATCCCCAACAACAACAATAAAAAATTATATTGATTAAAAAAAGAGAAAAAAAGGGAAAAATAATAAAAAAAAATAAAATGTCCTATAAATGTAATGTGCTTGAATTATCCCAAATCATCCCCTCTCCCACCCTATCCCTGGAAAATTTTGTTCTATGAAACTGGTCCCTATTACCAAAAAGGCTGGGGACCACTGCCCTAAGGGCTATTTGGGGGTTTTTTGCCATCCAAATACTTGGTGTTGACATTTCTTCTGCAAGATCCGGTTGTAATTTCTTAGTTTCTATTCTAAGTTTTTAGAGAAGGATTCTTCTTCTCTTCTCTTAGATGTCTCATGTTCTGATATTCTGATTGCTGTGTTCCACAGCAAACTAACGGTTGTGGTGGGCTGTACCAATATGGCAGGGGGGCTATTTCCCAGGATAGGAGTAATGCTTCAAAGGGGGACATAATTGCAGGGCCTCAATCCTCACACAAATCAGAATAGTTCAAGAAAGGGCTCTAATTATAAAAATGCAGGTAAGTAGAAGGAGAACCCTATGATATTAAACACAATCGTGGGACCAGCAGCATCTGTGGACTATTAAGAACAAGAAGAAGGAGAGTGTACCAGAGCCTAGAGTAGACAATTAGATAAGTTGGGCTACCGTGAAGGGAGCAGCGGACCCTTCGAGGACATAGCCAGTCTAAGGGAAGAGACCGGGAAATATACGTCCTGTCTTGATCTCATACTTTCCCTCCCATATCCTATCTGGCCTCCCCATTAGCAAAAAAGCTCCCAGGGCACAGGGATCTCTAGATGCCATCTGTACAGGTCAGCCTCCTGGGGCAGGCAGCAGAGTGGAAAGATGCAGAGTGCACTCAAGTACAAAACCAAGGTGTCTGGGTAGGGGGTAGTTGGACAAACCCAGTAGTGGTAAGTATTTAGCACCTTGCCATATAGAATATACTTACTATACTTTAATTGCTGGCTTCCACAGCAGAGCCTAGTATCTTCAGAGTATGTAGAGTCATGCAACACACAATAGCACTTTGGTTTGCAGTGATCCTGTGAGATTATAATGCTGTATTTTTATGTTATCTTTTCTGTGTATAGATATTTTTAGATATGTTTAGATATACAAATATCATTGTGTTACAGTTGCTTACAGGTTTGTAGCTTCGGAATGATAGGCTATATGATGTGATCTAAATATGTGGTAGGCTCTACCATCTAGGTGTGTGTAAGTACACTCTGGTGTTCACACAAGGAGGAAATCCCCTAACACAACATTTTTTAGAATGTATCTCTGTTGTTAAATGGTACATGACTACACGGTATATAAATATCTATACATACGCATTGTTAGACAATAAGTCCCGTTTGTAAAGGATGAGAGGATGTAAGTTGAAGTTATATAACCTCCATGACTATCATTTATTGAGTCCATTTAAAGTAAAACCTCCTTTTTTCAGATCCCTAGTATTCAAAATATTAATGGATAGACTTTTGGTGGAAAATTTGGTGGGCAAGATTAGTTTTTAAAGGCAAGTGCATTAAGACAAATGTTTGTAGGAAAAGGTCATTTTTCTAAGCAATTTTATTGTACTTAGCTAATATAACTTATTATGTGAGTGCTGAGGATTTTATTCAGATACTTTCAGAACCCTCATCTTTAATAATTTGACATTTAAATATTACCTTCAATTGATTCATAAGGTTTAAAAATATAAACCATTATGTATTTGGGACAAATCTATACATTCTATGACTATTCTGAAAATGATGAAATTACAAGGGAGAATGGAAAGGAAAAAGCCCCCAAAGTAAGTGATGTCTCTTTTGAAATAAGCCTTATGAGAAATCCAATATAATCTTTACTTCTTTATCTTAGAAAGGATACAATGTCCTTTTTAATTAGATTTAATAAAATGATGAGCATCTGTATTAGAAACGCTAAGAGGATAGAAAAATTTCTTTTCTCTTTGTAATTGATCCATACAGCTGTCACAAAACTGAAAGGTGAAGTCATGACAAGAACCAGTAAGTGAAATACATGCAAGTAATTAAAAGTGAAATATTTTACCCACAGCTGATAGTCATAAGACCTGATGTGATACAAAAGAATGAAACAATGTATGCAAAGATACTGAAATGAGACTTTCAGAAATAAGAGATTCCCATTTTGCAATCTAATCTTTAGCTTTTTTTATAGCTTAAAAAAATACTCAGCTTTTCCACTCCACCCTAGGAGTTCTTAACTTTAAAAATACACTTCTACTCTCAAGCTTTGAATCTGTGTTCCTAGTCATTGAAAGGTTAGGCATTCTCTTCAGACTATGTTTACAAACAAAAGTCTATTTTGAAAATGTTTCAGGCCAACCAGGGAGCAGAGAGCTGGTAAAGAAAGGGCACTGTTCTTCCTTGAGAACAAGGAGGGAGTTTTAAGAACATTGTCCATTATTACTGCTTTGATGTTCCAGGTAGTAGGAATTCCAGACTTTTCTGGAAATCACCAACATAGTATTATTTTTAGCTTTGGTTTCATAATACATCAATTTGACCTTCCTATAAAACTAGATACTTATTTTTTTTTAAGTTTTTAAGATCCATGAGATATAAGGCTTTTAAATATCTTCCAGGTATTTGAAAAAGTCACACATAGTCTTGCTTATTCAGATGGGCCCTCCAAGGTTAGGACTAGAAATTATGACTCTATTACTTAAAAGATACCAATTTGTCCAGCTGCAGCATCTCAGAGAATTCGGAGGGCAGACTAGTTCACAATCTCTGATAAACTTAGTTATCCAAATTGAACCAGGATGGGGTGGATGTGCTGAAGGTCACTTGACTCCTTGTGCTGTAGGCAAAACAATTTGGTGAAAATGGTCCTTTACTTTGGTTTAATCAGAATGAAACCTTAACTCTTATTACCCACAGCCTATTGTGTTAAACTTTCATTAGTACCATACAAGTGTATATAAAAATATCAGTACATGGTCAATTTTACCACATAAATCAAATACAGTGCATTCATAAAATTAAAATTATGAATATTTAAACTTCTGAGCAATACACAATGACATGAGAAAATGTTCACAATACAAAATAGAATTACAAAAGAAAGAAGCAAAATAATATATATAGTAAGATCTTAGCTTTGCTAAAATATACTGTTGAATTTATGGCAAACTGAATATACAAAAATAGAAACTGTTTCTATGGTGAGAATAGGGAAAACTTTCTTTTCTTTCTCATATTTCTGTAATCCATTGTAATTTATTGTAAAATGAACAGAAATTATTTTTATAATCAGGAAAGAATTAAATAAATGATGTTTACACAGAAAGAAAAGAAAAAGTTTTGCCTTGGCAGCAGACACAACCCATTTAAAAGTGTTTAATCATTCTAGGTAATTATTTAAAGAACATTTGCTATAAATAAACAGGAGTACCTCTAATTCTATTGGAATTAGGGACTCTGTTAGAATAAGTGTATGGATGTTGCTTATAATTAAAGACAGTGGCACAGAAGCAGCCCCGGTTTTGTGATCTATGATTCATAACCAATCATTTTCTTATTCAACATTAATAAATACTCCTAAAATTACTATTGTGTTAAGAAAAAGAAAATGTGTTTGTGCAATCTTTGAACAAGGCGAAGTTCAAAGCCATTTGACTGTAACTGTTCCTACTTCATGAGAGCCATCCATAGTGACTAGGTCTGCTCCAGACACATGGGAGTAGAGCCAGCACCAGAATATTGATGGAGAATAGGGGCTGACCCGAGTAATTTAAATATTACTTGTCAGCTTCTTCCATCGAAACTACATGAACCTTTATTCCAAGTACACAAATGCATCATTTCACTAAAGCTAGTGAATAGCTGCTTATGTATTTTCCTAAAGAATACTTAAAATTTGGTTCATTTACACAGATTTGTTGTTTGGTTTTGTTGTTGTTTTGTATATTAAATGCATTTAACTTTTGTCAAAGTTGTGGGAAATATTTTTCCAGAGTGCTGTTTTGCCATGTAACTCTCTTTATGGTATTTTTCTTTTTTTGAAATACAGAAGTTATTTCTTTCATTGGGTCACACCTATTGATCTTTTTTGTGAATTCTACTAATTTTATTAGTTGATTCAACAAATATTTATTACATATTATGTGCCAGATCCTCGTTTATGTGCCTGGGGTACAGCACCCATGGAACCTGCACTCTTATAGAAGGAGACAGAAAATAAACAAGTAAAGCAACCCAAGTTTGCAGACCAGAGACTTAAGTAAGCTGGAGGCTATCTTTAAGAAAGAGAATAGGAGAATACAAAATAAGTTTCAGGGTGCTGGAAAGAGCCTGTGAAAATAAATGGTTTGTGAAGATACCACGGAAGAGTGTTATGCAGATGAATAAAATGAGGGAGATTAGGAAGTGTTAGGTCAGAAGAGAGGATCACAAATTTTTCAGAGAAGCCAAATTTAAACAAAGACCCGGAGAAGGGAAGGATGCACGCACTAAGGGGATGCCTGGAGAAAAGCATGAAAGAGAAAAGACCCAGCACAAAATACCTACCGGGAGAGCACGCCTGTCGTGTTCAGGAAAAGGAAAGGAGGTTGGTAGGGCAGAAACAGGGACATCCAAGGAGAAGGTAATAGATGAGCTTCAGAGGTACCCAAAAGAAGCTGTTAGAGACAGCAAGCCTACGATGTAGGGTCTTGCAGGCCTTGTAAATGTTCTTGGCTTCCTTTCTCTGAGAGTGACAGAGAGTCACTAAGGTGATCTGATTTATGTGTTCACTCAGATTGCTAGTTTAAGAATAAACCATAGGGAGAAAGAATGCAAATTGGGAGATGGGTTAGGAAGATATTTCAACCATCATTTAGGCAACAGATCATTGTGCCTTGGACAAGTCTGCAGTGAGGGTGAAGAAATGTCATTTGTTTCTGAATATGTCTTGAAGAAGATATGCCAGGATTTTCTGGTAAAGATAGATGTAGGCTGTAGAAAAAGGTATCCAAGAGTCTGTGGGACTTGTGCTGAATAAGTAAGTATAGAACTTTATGTTATTAAGATGAAAAATTCTTTCAAAGAAGAAGCTTTTGGATTCAAGGCACATTGGAAGTTTTCTTTGGGGTATGTTGAATCTGAGATGCTCATTGGATATACAGTAAGATCAACATGTGCAGTTAGAGCAATAAAAAACTCAAGGCTGAGAATTTACATTTGAACAGCATCAGCATATACTTAGAATTTATAAACCACATAAATCACTGTATCAATTAACATAAGGACTATGTGTAGAAGGAAAAACAATCTGAGGGTTGAGCCCTCAGGGCATGGTAAAGTTTAGGATAGAAGGATGTGGAAAATATTTTAGGTGCAATCATGGCTTCCTAAAGATATCCACAACTGTGAATATGTTTTGGAGAGACTGTCCCAGATTATTTAGGTGAAGTAAATGTAATCAGGGGGGTACTTATAGGAAGGATCCAGAAGGATCAGAATCAGAGAAAGACATAGATAGAAGCCCAGATTGGCCAGAGTAATGTGATTGCTAGAAGGAGAGAAGCAAAGGAATGCAAACCGCCTCTGGAAGCTGCAAAAATCAAGTGAAACTAATTCTAATGCCCCAAGATTTGACATCTTGGTATTAGCTCAGTGAAACCCATTTTGGACTTTAGACCTCCAGAACTATCTGACAATAAAAGTATGCTGTTTTAAACCACTAAGTTTGGCTGGGTGCTGTGGCTCACACCTGTAATCCTAACACTCTGTGAGGCCAAGGTGGGTGGATTGCTTGAACTCAGGAGTTCAAGACCAGCATGAAAAAGAGTGAGACCCCATCTCTACTAAAAATAAAAAAATTAGCCAGGCTCTACCAGGAGAGCATGCCTGTTGTGTTCAGGAAAAGGAAAGGAGGTTGGTAGGGCAGAAACAGAGACATCCATGGAGAAGGTAATAGATGAGTCCCTGCTACTTAGGAAGCTGAACCAAGAGGATTGCTTGAGGCCAACAGACTGAGGTTTCTGTGAGCTAAGATCCCAAGTCACTCTACCCAGAGTGACAGAGTGAGACTTGGTCTCAAAGAATAAATACATAAATAAAAATAAAACACTTAATTTATAGAAATTTGTTGCAGAAGGGATAAGACACAAAAGCAGAGACTAAGAAAAGACTGGTTAGTAAAGTCAATAGATAAATAGGAGAGTGTCATATGCTGGGGACCAAACAAGGAAAGGTTTTCAAGAAGGAAGGAGTATCTAGTAATACCTATAGGACTAGTAAGATAAAATGTGAGAAATGGTCATTGTATTTAGTAACATGCTGGTCACTGATGATCTTGGCAGGAGTACGTTTTGTAGATGGACTATGGAGTGAGCAAAATTAGAATTGGAAAGGAGCAATGGACGAAAAGAACTTAAAGCAGAGTTGTTGTGGTGTAGGGACTGTAATGTGCTCCCTGATTTTCATTTTTCTTCAAATTTAGTATACATTTTTATTTTTATTATTATTTCAATCCTAGCACTCTGAGAAAAGAGGTGGGTGAACTACTTGAGCTCAGCCATTTGAGACTAGCCTGAGCAAGAGCAAGACCCCATCTATGCACCTCTAGTCCCAGCTACTTGAGAGTCTGAGGCAAGAAGATTGCTCAAGCCCAAAAGTTTGAGTTTGCTGTGAGCTATGATGACATAGCACTCAACCCCAGGAAGAGTGAGTAAGACTATCTCAAAGAAAAGACCTAAAGAGACGTAAAAGAGAAGTAAAAGAAATTGAAAAAAAAAAAACCAGAAAAAAACAATACAAGGCATGCATGAAATGAAAAGTTGGTTCTTTGAAAAGATAAAATCAATAACCCACTTCCTAGATTAACCAGGAATAGAAGAGAAAGTATTCAATTGAGCTTAACCAGAAATGAAAAAGGAGACTTTACCAGCGATACAACAGAAATACAAAATACCATCCAAGACGTCCATGAAAACTTCTAAACACAGAAACTAGAAAGTCTAGAGAAAATGAGGAAATTTGCAAACACACAACCTCCCAGTTTGAATCAGGAAAAGCAGAAATCCTGAATAGACCAACGATGAATGCAAGATTGAAACAGTGATAAAAAAATCCTAGGAAATTTATCCTAGGACCAGATGGATGCATAGTTGAATTCTAATTGACTGGCACCTATGCTATTGAGACTATTCCATTACATCAAGAAGGAAGGAATCTTCCCTAGTTCACTCTATAAAGCCTCTGTCATGCTGATACCAAAGCCAGGAAAGGATACAACAAAATAAGAAAACTACAAGCCAACATCCCTTATAAACATAAATGCAAAAATCTTCAAAAACAATCAGCAAACTGAATCTAAAAGAACATGCAAAATAAAATTTGTTATGATCAGATAAGTTTCATCCCAGGGATGTAAGGACATTCTGACATATGCAAATCAAAAATTGCGATTCACCACATAAACAGAATTAAAGACGAAAACTACACAACCATCTTGAGGGATGGAACTCCAGCACCTGTTTGTGATAAAAACACTCAACACGCTAGATTATAGAAAGAATGTACCTCAAAATAATAAAAGCCCTATGACAAACCCACAGCCCATATAATTCTGAATGGAGAAAAGTTGTTTTTTCCTTCCTTTGAAGGAGTACCTCTTATCTCTATGCCACAGAATAAAAGCAAACAACTATTGATACATGCAACAATTTAGATAGTTCTCAAGAGATTTATGCTGAGTGAAAAAGGCCCATTTTAAAATCATATGAATCTCTATAATTCCATTTATATAACATTCCTGAAATGGCAAAATGATAAAGATGAAGAAAAGATAAATAGTTTTCAGAGATGAAGGTTGGGGTAGAGAAGGAGTTGGGTGTGAGCAAACCATGTGAAGGAAATGTTTTGTACGGAGTATGGAAGTAATAAACAAATCTATACATTGGATAAATCTGTATAGATCTAAATACACACACACACACACGTAGGTAAACCCCTTGAAAACTGAATTAAAATCAATGCTTTGTATCTTTGTGATCCAAATGTCCTGGCCATGATATTATACTGCAGCTATGCTACCACAAGGGGAAACTCAGTGAAGGGTGTATCTTAAAACTTCATGGGGCTACACAATTTTTTCAGAATAAAAGTTTAAAAAGATAGAATGGTAAATAAATGGAAAGTAAATTAATTAAATTTGCAAGTTAAATGTCAGCAATTCTTTGAGTGGATTAAAAAATAGCCCATCTGTATGTGGTTTATAAAAAAATCTACTTACAGCATAAAGGCATAAAAAAAAAGGTAAAGAAATGGACAATGACATTTGAGGTACATATAAGCAAAGAAAGCTGATACTATTATAATCATATCAAAAATGGATTTTAGCCTCTTCGCCTATTCTTTGTCGCGACCATGGGGGCCTGTTCCCTGTCTATGGTTTATACATCTTGCTCTGTTGCCTGTATCTTGCTGTTACTTTGTAAAGAATTCTTTTTCTCCATAAATTTTGTTTCATGCTTGCCTAAAAAAATTATTTTAAAGACAAAAACACAGTTGGGGAAAAATGTTTATAGCAAAATATTATAATAAAAGAACAAATAACTGGTGTGCGTTTCATAATATTACCTGTAATATATGAAGAAAAATGGACTGCTTTGCAAAAAAAAAAAAAGACACGTAGAATCACCATGGTATATTTCAATATGCCTCTTTTTGTAATTTTTACATCTATTATATAAAATATATATGTATTATACATTGTACTTATAATTATGTATCTGTATACATTCAGTATATATGAAGTATGTAAAAAGAAGTTACACAGAACTTTATGAATTGTTCCACAAAACTGTATGCTTAAAAATGGTTAATATAGTAAATTGTATATTATGTGTATTTTACTACAATTAAGCAGTTAGAAGGTTGATGAATACAAACCTATACTTAAAAATTAAAGTATATTTTATTTTTTTAAATTTTTAATTCTTATGAGTACAGAGCAGGTATGTGTATTTATGGGGTACATGTGATTTTGATCTAGGCATACAATGTGCAATAATCAAATAAGAGTATTAGAGTAATTAGAGTATCCTTAACCTCAAGAATTGACGATTTCTTGGCGTCAGGAACTTTCCAATTCCACTCTTAATAATCATTTTAAAATGTACAATAAATTATTGTTGACTATAGTCACCCTGTTGTGCTGTCAAATACTTGCTCTTATTCATCTTATCTAACTATATTTTTTCACCCATTAACCACCCTCACTTTAAGAAATGACAATGAGGTATGCAGATCATGTTTCTGCCAACAAAGAAATAGAATTAAAAATAACTATAGCAAAAAGAATCTCTATAGTTTGAAGAATCTTTAAATAACTCATAGAACACTTCAAGAATAAATGGTAATGAAAATTAGAAGAAATTTAAGCCTAATTAACGATGCAAACACTAGAAATCAAAGTGCCTGGAATTTACTAAAACCACATTATAAGGCAACATCCTTAAATGCATATATTAAAAAAGAAGAAAAACTGAAAATTAATTGGCAACTTCCAATTTGCATGGGTAGAAAAAGAATAATGAAGTTGGGCAGCAACTGTGGCTCAGTGAGTAGGGCGCTGGGCCCATATACCAAGGGTGGCAGGTTCAAACCCAGCCCCGGCCAAACAGCAAAAAAAAAAATAGCCGGGTGTTGTGGTGGACACCTGTAGTCCCAGCTGCTTGGGAGGCTGAGGCAAGAGAATCGTCTAAACCCAGGAGTTGGACCTTGCTGTGAGCTGTGATGGCACAGCACTCCACTGAGGGCCAGAAAGTGAGACTCTGTCCCTAATAAATAAATAAATAAATAAATAGAGAATTCACCTAAAGAAAGTAGAAATGAGGAAAAATAATAGAGATAAAATAGAAATTGTTTAAATAAAAAATAAACAATAGCTACCTCTTCAGAGACTGGAGGGAGGCAGAAAATTTGCCCCTTAAGGAGTTTATGCTTTTAGTTGTGTACGATGAGTTTGCTTTCGACATGTGCTGTAGAATATTGTGCCTATAGTTAATAGTACTCTACTGCACATTTAAGATGTGTCATGAGGTAACATACCAAAACAATAGTGGTAAAATTATTCAATGTTAGTTCTCATAATAAACTAATGCAATAGGCATATCTCTGGCAGAATAATAAGAGAAAATTTATTTTACCAATAAATCGGAGATATAAGTTTTTGTTTTTGTTTTCTTTTGCAGTTTTTGGCCAGGACCCACCACCTCCAGTATATGGGGTTGGCGCCCTACTCCTTTGAGCCACAGGTGCCGCCTAGAGATATGTTTTTTTAGAAAAATGCATTTCATGGAGGCTGGGCATGATGAATCACGCCTGTAATCCCAGCACTTTGGGAGGCCAAGGTGGGTGGATTGACTGAGCTCAGGAGTTGGAGACCAGCCTGAGCAAGAGCGAGACCCTGTCTCTAAAAAATAGCCAGGGTTTGTGGTGGGCATCTGTTGTCCCAACTACTTGAGAGGCTTAGGAAAGAGGATCACTTGAGCCAAAGAGTTTGAGGTTGCTATGAACTATGATGCCACGGCACTTTACCCAGGGCAACAAAGTGAGACTGTGCCTTAAAAAAATGCATTTCACAGAATATTCACAGAATATATTCACAAATAAATAAAAAATCTGAGTAATTCTATTAAGTAAAATTGACTCAGTTTTAACATTTGGTAGAAAACAACTAAAACAATAGTAACAAACCAAGACCAAAAATGGCTGAAACAAGCAAAGACAACATGTGTCCTGATTATAAGATAATTTCACCAGATGATCAAGGATTAGATGGTCTCTTTTGTTCACATTGTTCTGAAGGAGAGAAAATGTAAGACAGCTTCTAAACAGTTTTATGTTTGGTAAGCTATACTTTGAATTAATCAGTCAGGACCATTAATAAAAGAAAATTTTAGACCATTATCTTTATAAACCCAAGTGTGAAAATTCTAATGAAAATATTACCAAACATAACTAAGAAATATATGCTTATATAAATCATGACAAATGAGGATTTTTTTCTTAAGAAAGCAAGTAGAACGATGTTACAATGTACATTAGTGTAATTTATCACAGTAACAGATTCACTGGTTTAAAACTGTATGACTATGCCAATACATGCAGTAAAATTGTCCAGTAAACTCAGAACCCATTTATAACATAAACTCCTAACAAATAGCAATAAAGAGATCCTATTTAGTATAATAAAAAGTTAGCTACCAAATAGTACCCACATGAGCCAAGATACTTTATAATAAACTATTTTTAAAATTGCCTTTAAATCAGGAATAAGAACTCAGTACCTTCTATTCATCATTATACTAGAGTTTCTGTTAAAGCAATAAGGTATGTAAAATACATAAATACATAAGGATTAGAAAGAAATAAACTGTCATCATTTTTCAGGATTATGATTATATGTATGAAAGTCCAAGAGAAAGTACAGAGAATGGCCAATAGTTTAAAAATCAAAGAAACTCATGTATATAAATAACAAACAATTTAAATATAATAAAAAATATAATGGTCACAGAAGCAACAAAAGTAGGAATAATATAGAGGCAAAACCTTTAATGAGAATGTTATAAACTCTTATTGAAAATCATGAAAAACATAATTAAATGGCAAAATACATTATTCGTAAGTGGGAGTACTTTCTGTTACAAAGGTACTTCCTTGTATTTATCTGTACTTTCAAAAGCTCAATATTTTCCCCATTTTTATAGAGCATTATAAACTAATCTTCAGATTTATAAGTTCCTAGGATGGTTAAGACTTTTCAAAGAAGAGAAACGGTAAGTATTTACTCATATAAGATACAACAGAATTATAAATTAGAGTAAATAAAGAGTTTAACTTAAATAGTAATAGTCAAATCATGTCACGAATATGTGGGTCCCTAGATGTAAACAGCAGTAGCATTATCCATTAGTGAACATTGGATGACTATTCAGTAAATGGTCTAGGGTGACTGGCTACCCATACAGAAAAACTTACAATCAAATATATCCCTACTTCATGCAAAACACAAACTGTTTTTTGGATTAGAGAGTTGAAATGAAAAGCAAAATTATAAAACTCTTCAGAAGAAAAAGTAATTTTTAAAAATTTGGTTGTACCTATATTTCTTAAACACATTAATTTTAAAAGGATGAAAAACCAATTGTGAATTAGAGAAGATATATTTGTGCATACATTTATTTGTGGATATATTTGTAGTTAAAAAACTCAAAAGTCATTAATATCTAAAATATGCAAGGAGGCTTGATGCCTATGCATAGTGGTTACAGCACTGGCCACATGCACTGAAGCTGGAGATGTTAAACCCAGCCTGGGCCAGCTAAACAACAGTGACAACTGCAACAACAACAAAAATAGCCGGGCGTTGGGGCGGGTGTCTGTAGTCCCAGCTACTGGCAAGAGAATTGCTTAATCCTGAGAGTTTGAGTTTTCTGTGAGCTGTGATGCCATGGCACTATCTCAAAAAAAAATTAAAAAAAATAAAAATAAATAAAATATGCAAGGAATATTTGGAATATTTCATCAAACAATGAGAAAAAAAAGACAAACTAGATAACTAAAATATTGGGCAAGAAGTAATTCATAAAAGAGAGCAAATGGCAAATAAACCTTTGAAAGAATGTTGTACTTCATCAGGAATATACAGACAGGAACTGCATCAGATTAGAAAAAACTAACGTCGGACAACTCCAAGTGTTGGGAAACCAGATCTTCTACACATTGCCTGTGGCAGCATAAACTGGTGGAGAAATTTGGCAGAGAAGTTAGGACAATTTGGCATACGCACTAAAATTTGTAACTGCATTTCCAGATGTCTTTCTGAAAGAAACTGCTGCATATGCTCACAAGAAGACACAGAGAGGCATGCTAACTTTAGCACTGTTTATAAAAGCAAAACATGTAGAGATAGCTGAAGAGTTGAAAATAACCTAAGTAGTGGAATGGATAAACAAACTGTGGTTTATCCACAAAAGGAAATATTACATAGAAGTTAAAATGAATCAATTGTGTATCTACATCAGCATGTATAATTCTCAGAAAACACAAATTATCGACTATAGGAAATTACCCAAGAATATTTACAGTATGATGCCATTTATGTAAAGTTTAATGAATAAAAAAATTGTATGTTGCAACGATTTATTTGTGTATTCTGACAGTACAAAGACAACACAGGTCAGTGAAAACACTAACTGCAGGGTAATGTTTTGAGGAGTGAAGATGGAAGGAGAGGGCTTGGGGCACAAAAGATTTTTATTTTATTTGTAGTGATTTTTATTTTGTTTTTATATTTTTTTAAATTTTTTTTCCTTTTTTATTGTCTTTATTATTAAATCATACAATAGTGTACAATAGTGCAATCAAGGGGTAATATGTGCTGGTTTCATATACAATCTAAACTATTTTCAACAAACTGATAAACATAGCCTTCCTGGCATTTTCTTGGTTATTATATGAAGACATTTGTATTCTGCATTTAGTAGGGTTCGCCTGTACCCTTCTAAGATGCACCATAGGTCTGGCCCCACCAATTACCCTCCCTCCACCCCAACATCCCCTCTCCCCTCCCTACCCTTGCCCCTTTCCCCATATTCTTGTGCTATAGTTGGGTTATACCCTTCCTACGAAAGCTATAAATTAGCTTCATAGTAGGGCTGAGTACAGTGGATACTTTTTCTTCCATTCTTGAGATACTTTGCTAAGAAGAATATGTTCCAGCTCCATCCGTGTAAACATGAAAGAGGTAAAGTCTCCATCTTTCTTTAAGGCAGCATAATATTCCATGGTGTACATATACCACTATTTATTAATCCATTCATGGATCGATGGCCACTTGGGCTTCTTCCATGACTTAGCAATTATGAATTGGGCTGCAATAAACATTCTGGTACAAATATCTTTGTTATAACGTGATTTTTGGTCTTCTGGATATATACCTAGTACAGGAATGGCAGGTCTATTTTTAGATCCCTAAGTGTTCTCCAAACATCTTTCCAAAAGAATTGTATTAGTTTGCATTTCCACCAGTAGTGTAGAAGTGTTCCCTTTTCTCCACATCCATGCCAACATCCCTGGTTTGGGGATTTTGTTATGTGGGCTAATCTTACTGGAGTTAGGTGATATCTCAAAGTAGTTTTGATTTGCATGTCTCTGATTATTAAGGATGATGAGCATTTTTTCATATGTCTGTAGGCTGTATGCCTGTCTTCAGAGAAGTTTCTCTTCAAGTCCCTTGCCCACTCTGAGATGGGATCACTTGTTCTTTTCTTGCTAATACGTTTGAGTACTCTGTGGATTCTGGTTATTAAACCTTTGTCAGAGACATAACCTGCAAATATCTTCTCCCATTCTGAGGGTTGTCTGCTTGCTTTACTTACTGTGTTCTTGGCTGTGCAGAAGCTTTTTAGTTTGATCATGTCCCAGTAATGTATTTTTGGTATCGCTTCATTAGCCTAGGGGATCCTCCTCATAAAATATTTGCCCAGGCCAATTTCTTCATGTGTTTTATCTCCACTTTCTTCTAGTACATTTACAGTTTCATGTCTTCAGTTTAAATCTTTAATCCAGGGAGACTCTATCTTAGTTAATGGTGAAAGTCTTCACCATTTCAGTTTCAGTCTTCTACAGGTCTCCCGCCAGTTCACCCAGCGCCATTTATTAAATAGAGAATCTTTTCCCCACTGAATGATTTTAATTGGCTTATCAAAGATCAAATAACAGTAAGTAGCTGGGTTCTTCTCTTGGTTCTCTATTCTATTCCATACATGTACCTCTCTGTTTTTGGGCCAGTACCATGCTGTGTGATCGCTATCGATTCATAGTATAGTGTGAGGAATGGTAGTGTGATTCCTCCTGCTTTGTTTCTATTTCTGAGTAGTTTCTTGGCTATTCGAGGCTCCTTTTGATTCCATATAAAATGAAGTATTATTTTTTTCAAGATTTTTAAAGTATGACAGTGGAGCTTTAATATGGATTACATTAAACTTGAGTAGTATGGACATTTTAACAATGTTGATTCTTCCCAGCCATGAGCATGGTATATTTTTCCATTTGTTAACATTTTCAGCGATCTCTTTTCTTAAAGTTTCATAGTTCTCTTTATAGAGATCTTTCACTTCCTTTGTCAGGAAAATTCCCAAATATTTCATCTTCTTTGGCACTACTCTGAACAGAATAGAGTCCTTGACTGTTTTTTCAGCTTGGCTATTATTGGTATAAATAAAGGCTACAGATTTATGAATGTTTATTTTGTAACCTGAGATGCTACTGTATTCTTTGATCACTTCTTAGAGCTTTGTAGTAGAATCCCTAGTGTTTTTTAGATGTACAATCATGACATCTGCAAAGAATGAAAGTTTTATCTCCTCTGACCCTATGTGGATACCCTTGATTGCCTTTTCTTGCCTAATTGCGATGGCTAAGACTTCCATTACAATGTTAAAAAGCATTGGAGACAATGGGCGACCTTGCCTGGTTCCTGACCTGAGTGGAAATGATTTTAATTTAACTCCATTCAATACGATATTGGCTATGGGTTTGCTATAGATGGCCTCTATCAGTTTAAGAAATGTCCTTTCTATACCCATTTTCTTAAGTGTTCTGATCATGAAAAGGTATTGGATATTATCAAAAGCTTTTTCTGCATCAATTGAGAAAATCATATGGTCTTTGTTTTTTAATTTGTTTATGTGATAAATTATATTTGCTGATTTATGTATATTGAACCAGCCTTGAGACCCTGGGATAAAACCCACTTGGTCATGGTGTATAATTTGTTTGATGTGTTGCTAGATTCTGTTTGTTAGAATCTTATTGAATATTTTTGCATCAATATTCATTAGTGATATTAGTCTATAATTTTCTTTTCTTGTTGTGTCTTTTCCTGGTTTGGGGATCAAAGTGATGTTTGCTTCATAGAATGTGCTGGGTAATATTCCTTCTTTTCCTATATTTTGGAAATGGTTGAGTAATATAGGTACTAGTTCCTTTTTAAAGGTTTGGTAGAATTCTGATGTGAAGTCTTCTGGTTTTGGGCTTTTTTCTTTTTAGGGAGATTTTGTATAGTTGATGCTATTTCAGAACTTGACGTAGGCCTGTTCAACATTTCCACTTCATTCTGGCTAAGTTTAAGATGGTGGTGTGCTTCAAAGTATTGGTCTATTTCTTTCAGATTTTCATATTTCTGAGAATAGATTTTCATGTAATATTCATTAAGGATTTTTTTTTAATTTCTGAGGAGTCTGTTGTTATTTTGTCTTTACCATTTGTGATTGATGAAATTAGAGATTTTACTATTTTTTTCCTGGTTTGATTAGCCAAAGGTTTATCTATTTTTTTTTATTAAATCATAACTTTGTACATTAATGCAATCATAAGGTACAATGTGTTTGTTTTATATACAATTTGAAATATTTTCATCAAACTAATTAACATAGCTTTCATGGTGTTCTTAGTCATTGTGTTCAGACATTAATATTCTACATTTAGTAAGTTTCACTTGTACCCTTCTAACTTGCACTGTAGGTGTGGAGCTACCAATCACTCTTCCTCCACCCATCATCCCCTCTCCCCTAACCTCCCTTGTCCCTTTTCCCCATATTCTTGTGCTGTATTGGGATATAGCTTTCATATGATAGCTATACATTAGTTTCATAGTAGGGATGAGTACATTGGATACATTTTCTTTCATTCTTGAGATACTTTGCTAAGAAGAATATGTTCCAGCTCCATCCATGTAAACATGAAAGAGGTAAAGTCTCCATCTTTCTTTAAGGCTGCGTAATATTCCATGGTATACATGTACCCCAATTTATTAATCCATTCATGGGTCGATGGGCACTTGGGCTTTTTCCATGACTTAGCAATTATGAATCGGGCTGCAATAAACATTCTGGTACAGATATCTTTGTTATAAGTGGTTTTTGGTCTTCTGGATATATACCTAGTAGAGGAATTATAGGGTCAAATGGCAATTCTATTTTTAGATCTCTATTCTCCCAATATCTTTCCAAAAGTACCATATTAGTTTGCATTCCCACCAGCAATGTAGAAGTGACCATCCCTTCACCTTTAATCTATATTTATCTTTAAAGGTAAGATGAGATTCTTGTATGCAGAAGATATCTGGCCCGAGTTTTTTTATCCAGTCAGCCAACCTGTCCCTCTTTAGAGGACAATTTAAGCCACTCACATTAATTGTAAATATTGATAAGCCTGGTAGAATTTTGGGTATAGAGTTTTTCGAAAGTCCAGTGGACATTTTTAATCCTTTTGCCACTGTGGAAGTTGGAATTTGATTGAAAGTTTCTGAGTGAGTTTACTTCTGTGGTGGAGGATTGCTCTGGTCATTATGGAGGATAGGTCTAAGAATATCCTTGAGAGCTGATTTTGTTACGGCAAATTTCTTCAACATGGGAATATCATTAAAGTATTTGATTTCTCCATCATAAATGAAACTCAGTTTAGCTGGATACAGGATCCTGGGTTGAAAGTTATTTTGTATTAGGAGATTAAAAGTCAATTACCACCCTCTTCTTGAAAGGTTTCAGCAGAGAAATCTGCAGTCATTCTAATATTCTTCCCCTTGTAGGTTATGGTTTTCTTATATCTGGCTGCTTACAGAATTTTCTCCTTCATTTTAACTTTGGCAAAGTTAATTATAATGTATTTAGGAGATGTTTTATTCAGGTTGAGTCATGCTGGGGATCTGCAACTGTCTGTCTGCTATCTGAATTTCACAATCTCTTCGCATGTTTGGGAAGTTCTCCTTCTTTATCTCATGAAGTAGGGCATCTGTGCCTTTTGAAGCCACCTTGTCGCCTTCAGGAATTCCTATAAGGCAAATATTAGTTTTCTTCAAATTATTCCAGAGCTCTCTGAGAGAATGATCCATTTTTGCTCTCCATTTCTCTTCTTCTTTGAGTATTTGGGACCATTCAAAAGCTTTGTCTTCAATGCAGAAATTCTTCTGCTTGCTCCATTCTGAATACAGGAATTCTACTGTATTTCTCAGATCTTTTAGGGCTGCAAATTCTTATCTCAATGTGTCACACACTTTGGTGATTTTGTCTTTGAATTCATTGAATACTTGAGACAACTTTTGAAATGCTCCTTGAATTTCTAATTCCAACTTTACCCACATTCTATTAATCTTATTTGCAATCCAAATTCTGAATTCAATTTCTGACATCTCAGCCATCTGTTTATGAATGGGATTTTCAGTTGTGTCCACCATGTTGTTCCTTGGGGGAGTTGATCTACTCTGGGTATTCATCTTACCAGAGTTTTTCTGTGGTTCTGCCCTATGATTATTTTACACCATTTGGCTCAATGAGCAGATAAGGTGAAATTGGGTTAGGGGGCTCCTGGAGTAGTGATTAACCAGCCTTATGCCCAAGAAGCTGGAACTAGTATCTGTACATTTTCCCCTAGAGCTTTGCAAAGGACCCATACAGTGCGACTAAGAAACTGGGTCCTGCTTGATATGGTGGGGCTAAGTGGTTCTGTCTTATTTTCAGCTTGTCTCTGACCTACCCTAGTGAACCAGTTACTCTGGGTTGAAGTCTCAGCTCTGGAGAAATACCAGCAATTAAGTTGCCCTGCCCCCATGAGCAACAACAGGAAAAGGAAAAAACCCTTCCTACAACCACACACCCAAGGTACCACTTTGGAAAGTCTCGGGTGATTGGCTGTTCAAGAGATCCAAATCTATTGTCACAGTCAACACCAGTCTCAGATGGGAGAGTTCAAAATGTCTCCAGCAAGTAGATAGCAGAGGTCTGCTGGCAGCTCAAGTATGACTCACTCTGGTGCTCCATGAGGTCAGAAGGACACACCCAGCAAATGAGCAGGTTGATGCCTCCTTCCCCACCTTTGTCTTTCACACCCAGTCACTGGTCACTCCACAGGACTGTGACCCAGTTCATTCCAATAAGCAGATGCTTCAGGAGTTTGTGCCTACCTGAGTCACAGGGAGATCTATGTTTCTTTAGCCAGGCCACACTCTCTGCCACTATCCAGCCAAGGGAACTGAGGCCTGACAACATCGGGTGCTTAATGGAAGCTTGGGCAGTTCACTCTGTTCTAGCCCCAAACCTGACTGATGTTGCTTCACTTATATTTTGGCAGAATTTTTTTCTGTGCCAGCTATATTCCCCTGTGGACCAGGTGCTGTTTGAGTTCACAGAAACTGCAATTCAGCCCCAGTCTGTGCTGCTGCCCGGAACTGGCATGTCTGTCTCTACTTCACTCTGTGTTGGGGCAGGCATGGCTAGAGCTCACACTCAGCTCTCAGTTTCTGCCTCTCCCAGCCTGCATTTGTCTCAGCTATGATGCCTTGAGAAATGGGTGTTTTTTAGGCTTACTAAAGCCTTCCTTCTGGCTCAGCACTCCCCTGGGAGTATTCCATCTCTTTTTGCCCTAGTCTCTGTCCCCTCCACCCCTGTCCATGCAGGTACTGCCTCAGGCATACCCTTTACTCATGGTACCTGCATTTCCATCCCAGATCTGCTCTGCCAGTGGCTGCCACTGGAGAAGATGCTCGGCTTACTCTGGTTGCTCAGAGAGGCAGGGAATGTCTTTCCAAAACATCCCCACAGGTGTGAGCCCTATTGTTCCCTTCCTCTGCCACTGCTGCTCTGTGTCATGGGGCGCCACCTCTCCCTCTCCTGTATGGTCCCCTCAGTTCACCATCTTCTCCTTACTCCTATGCAACAGAATCAGCACAGACCAGCAACAGTGCACACCTTGTCCACACCTCTTCAGGAAATGCCCAAGAATCTGGACTCCATGGGGGACAGGCTTCCAGAATTTGGGCTGAGAGTGGAGGGGAATGCTGAAAGTTCAGAATTACAGGAGAGAATATATACAGTTTTATACAGTTTTATGCCTGGCAGGAGAGTGCCATAGCACAATGGTAGGTCCTCTCTGGGGAAGGAGTTCTGGTTTTTAGAGGATATTTCCCCTGGGATAAAATAGGATGGGATCTGAACTCTGCTTGCTTGTTTGTATAAAGTATACTGTGAGCCCTTCTCATGGGGGAAGGGACTCCCATCTGCTTGGTGATGGATTGTGTACCTTTTGTTTGTTTCCTTGGGGTTCACAGCTCACCTCAGCAGGGTTGATGTGCGTTCTTCAACATTCTCTCTTGGCTCAACTCCAAACCATCAGCTTATTTGCTAAACTTCTGTCCTTTAACTCTCCTTCTGGACCGGAGCCTCTGTGGAAAGCTGGTTCCTGTCAGCCATATTGCCTCCACCCCTGGTTATTTTGTGTTGAGGACACAACTTACAAAAGTATGTTCAAAAACTTTCTAGTCTTAATTAAGTCCCATTTGTTTATTTTTGTTGTTGTTGCAATTACCATGGCAGTCTTCTTCATGAAGTCTTTCCCCAGGTCGATATCTTCCAGTGTTTTTCCTATGCTTTCTTTCAGGATTGTTATTGTGTCATGCCTTAAATTTAAGTCCTTTATCCAACTTGAATCAATTTTTGTGAGTGGAGAAAGGTGAGGGTCCAGTTTCA
>CAUYON010065467.1:0-34088 GCA_963573935.1 Arctocebus calabarensis
CCATACTTCCTTCCAAAAAGGTTGTATCAGTTTACAGTTCCACCAGCAGTGTAAAAAGTGTTCCCTTCTCTCCACATCCACACCAGCATCTGCAGTTTTGAGATTTTGTGCTGTGGGCCATTCTCACTGGGGTTAGATGGTATCTCAGGGTGGTTTTGATTTGCATTTCTCTAATAATTAGGGATGATGAGCATTTTTTCATATGTTTTTTAGCCATTCATCTGGGAAAGAGACATGAATAGAACCTTCTCTAAAGAAGACCAACAAATATGTTTTTAAACACAATCTCAGAAAGCTAAGGTAGAGATATTTTGTGAGAGGTAAGCATGCCTAGCCTCAGTCCCCAGAGGCTCTATTGTAGACTGTATAAAAACGAGGCCACCCTACCTCTGCACAAGTTCTAATGTCCAGGTGGTTTTTAAGTCCAAGGCAGAAGACCACAGTCCTAAAAGGACTCTACAAGCTCCACGCTACAATAAAAGGTGATGGCTATGTCCATTAGTGATGCCTTTGGCAGCACTGCCAAACCTGGCCCCTGCTCACCCATTTGCCCTCTGATAGAGGCTAATTCCAACAAGAAGGATTAATCACAACACTTCAGCTAGGCATGTCCTGGAAATAAACAATGCTGCCTAGAGAAAAGTCTTGAAAAGTCATTTTTTAAAAGCTCAACTGCTTGCATTTCCCACTAGGAGGGGAGTCGGGGAATTATAACAGAAACAGAGGCCAGGACACATTCACATGGACTTACGTTGGTTTTTAACAACACAAACACACAAACCTTTCCCAAATCTTCAAATTGTCCTAGAAGCTAATAGGTCAGAATCCTGGTGCATTCAAAGAGGATACTGTGGTGCCATCACTACACTAGTGGACAAGGTGATGTTTATAGGAGGAGGTAAAGCCAACTTTCCTGGGGAATAAGTAGGTTTTAGGAGGTGAGTAGGAAAGGGGGGAGAGAGAGTTTTTATGTATGAAATTCGATTCCTTTTATTTCAAATCTGGCATTCTTCTCTTTCTTTATTTAAACAACATAGACTGAGTGACTGTCACTAAAGAAGATGCCCAGTAAGGCCTGGGCGCTAGCCTTGCATCACTCACGGTCGGATGGGGGCATGGGACATGTCCACACAGCAGTAACAAATAGTGAGCTGACATGTCCAGTAAGAGGAAGAAACAAAAAATATTACAAGACCTTCAGGGCAGCATTTTTTAATTATAAGGTTCAAAGGAGACTCATGAAGGAAGTGATCCTGAACTGACGTGTGAGGCACAGGTGACACATTCAGTCACAGAGGAGCTCAGGATGAGGGTGGGTAGAGAGAATTGCTTAGGCAGAAGTTAACAAAGAAAAGTCGGGAGATGTTGGATGGATCTGGAGGAAATGTTAAAAATGCTGTTGAGATAGATTATCTAAGGGGAAAATGGAGTTTGGAACTTGAGGGAAAAAGCTGGGACTGGCCATGAATATTAAACTATGGTCCAGAATTGGTGGAATATATAACAAGGAGTCATCAAACATAATAAAGAAGGAGAGAGCATACCGAGTTCTTTTTTTTTGGAAGGTAATCCTAAAGCAGAGGGATGAAAGAGTGAAGATTTTAGAGCCAAACTAACACGTGGAAGTCCATTCTGGTACCTGTGAACTCGGCAATAGCTACCAGACCTTTGCAGAATGTGGAATGTGTCCATGTTTTATTCACTGATTGATCCATGCAAAAGGTATTTACTGACAGTGAAGTTCAATTCCAGGTGTTACGTATAGAGCAGCGAAAACAAAAACCGGCCCCAGTGGGGCATCTCCCAGAGCAGGCACTGAGTCTGCAGGGTTTGGGGACCAAATCTGCTTCCCTCATCAATGTTACTGTCTGAACAGGGAGACACAAATGTTGCCTGCAGACCCTCTCTGTGCACAAGGCATCATAGTTTCAGGGCTGAGGTGACCCTGAATCTTATTAATGATAGAAATCTGCTCATGACAAACTGGCTAGGAAATGAACACACGGCACCAAGTATAGATGCGTGTGATTCAGGATAGGAACCAAAACATTCACAATGTACTTGGTACATTCTAGCTTTCCCTATATGCTCCACCTTGCTCCAAAACCACATATGTAAGCTTTTATTTGTGATATCACTCTGCTCTGTTGGGCTACTACTTTATTTTATCAAATATATATTCATCCCTTTTCATCCCATTATTAATACTTACTAACACTGATTAACCATCATTATTACTAATGATGATTGATTTTATTAATCATGATACTCCATGAATAATAAAATCAGTTCACATTCATTGAATGCCTCTTGGTTTCCAATTTTATTGGATTGTAATAATTTTGAGTAAGAAAGGCTTAGTGACTTACCTAAGGTCATAAAACAGGTCAATGAATGGATTCTAGACTCTGGTCTAATGCTATGAAACTCCAGAGCCCGTCCCTTTTGCATATTTACTGCCTAATTAGTTTCCACTGCCAATGACACTGCTCCATGTTGGATTTCTCTGACTAATCAGGCTGTCCTCACCATTGTTCCTGCCAGGTGGCCTTCATCATCCCCTTAGGCCTTTCCATAGCATTTATATATACCAGAATTTGTTTAGTGTATATCTTTAAATTTTTTATTTTTAATTTCATCTCAAGTCATATTTTCCCCTCATGAATTTGTAGTGCATTTTTGTAATTATTTGCAGATTACAAACACTTTTGTGCATATAATCTCATTCTGGAGATGATTCAGGTCCCTTTCACATTGTGTAGCTTGAGACACAAAGTTACACACACACACACACACACACACATGCATGTACGTGCACTACGTGAGTAAGATCACCTTCTGTGTGTTTCGGGTTTTATGTAGGCCTTAGGAATAACGAGTGACCTTATCTGACCTGAAAAGTTCACTGCCTCTGAGGATTAAGGGACATCTGAACACACAGCTTGGTTTGATAAGTGGTCAGGGTTCCTGCAGGAGATAAAGGCCTGACCCTCGCAGAGGGCCACAACTCCTCCCACATAGAATGTTCCACTGGGAAGCATTACGCAGAATGTTGTTGGAATGGAAAAGGTTGTGACATTTGAGTCCAGTCTACAACCAAAAACTTAGAGACCCCCCCCAGCTAATACTGAAATTCCTAACTGTCTTAGGAAAGAAAGGGCTACATCTACACAGATTCTGGTTTGAGGCTCTTCTGTGCCTCTTCATCATGACAGGCTTTTCCTCCAAAATATTTAATCTTTCAATCTTTAATCTTTAAAATGGTAGAATTCCTTTTTATTGGTAGCATTCCACAAGGTGAGAAAAGTCAAATAAAATGTGTGTTTGTGTATTTAAAATGCATAGTGGCAGTTTTAATTTCCCTGTTATAAAAAATTATTTTGGAAAATACAAATAAAATAATTAGAACATGTGGAAATATAGCCCAGATCATCTAAAGCAAAAGTCAGCAAACTATAGCCTACAGAACAAATTTAACTCATAGCCTGATTTTGTAAATAAAGCTTTATTGGAACACAGCCATGCCCATTGGTTAGCATGTTGTATATTGATGATTTTATGCTACAGTTACAACAGACCATATGTCCCACAAAGCCAAAAATACTTGTATCTGAACCTCACAGAAAAAAGGTTTGACAATCACTGGTCTAAAGAGCAAATAAAAAAAAAAAAAAGGAGGAGGAGGAGATGAAACTTAATATTCTTACGTGCTTTAGAGCAGTGCGACTCCAAGTAGGGTCTGTGGAGAGATGTCAGTTTATGGTGCAATTAACAGAGAAATTGTGAATACACTTTTAGAAACTTCTGTGGCAATTTTGTTGGATCTATAATAACTAAGATATTGGGCTTGTACTTTTCCCTTGAAATTTCTTTTTATTGCATTAATACATTAAAGGTTGAAACTTTTAGAACATGTTCTTCATGACAAATAATTCGACAAAACATATAGGTGGCAAAACCTATTCATCAAGGAAGAAATGGCACAAAATGCTCATGGTATGGTGTTTTTGCTACCAAATTACATAATCTTGACTATGTCAATACATCTGTCTTTTAGTAGCTGAGGAAGCATTTATCTCTGCATTCAGTCATTTAATTCTTCATAATAACATCAGTGAACCTCACAGTGGCAATGTATCCTCTCTTCTTCAACCAAGTTGAAAATGGGAAACAAAGAAAAACAAAGACACAGGAGATCTATCCTGCTTCATTTTGGACCAGTAGCCAAAGGGCTTTCCTGTGTGTGTATAGGGAGAGCACTTAACCTCAGAAGAGGTCTGTAGGGAAACAGCGTCCACGAATCTTAGAATTGCAAGTCATCGGTCTCTTCGTTGATATGTATCCAATATATTCTGGAACTTGGTTTCAGACTCCTTCAGTTAAAAAAAATAATAATAATTTCTAACTTGCAAAATACAAAATCTTGAAAATTCTGTGAGCCTGAAAATTACATGTCGGTCACTCAAAAGCCCTGGGAGATGCCAACAGACATAAACTTTTGTTTCCCATGTTTCCCATCATTATTGCCATCAATAATGTAAGTGGTTTCATACACAGTACAAAATGAATTAATTACACCTACTTAGACAATAACTCCCAAAGTGACAGCACAGTGAAAGGGATCTGTTTGCCGGGACCCTCACTCCCATCACCTGCCATCGGGCCAGCTTCTCTCTGTACAGTCCCCTGGATTCATTTCTGCATACCAGAGCTTTCTGTGGGGTGAAAACTTTTGCTGAGCACTGCTGGTAAACAAATAAGAGAAACTTCATTATGTTTTGTGAAAGGCATTTTTCTCTTGCTGATTGTGGTGAAGTTCATCTAAAGGTCAACTATGAAGAGCCGTATGTAATCACGGCAGGACTGCAGTGTATGGAGTTTAGTTTTATTGAATACTGTGGCTTTGCTAGAGATGGATCCTAAGAACTAGACCCCAGCAAGTCCTAGGAGCAGATTGCTTTGTGTCTGTGCACCCTCACAGTGCTGCGAGGGCTTCACCTCACATCACTTGCCGTAGAGGAGGGAATGAGGGGAGAAGGGGCTCCCGAAAATGAAAGCAGACTTTGAGGAGTCATTCCCAACGAATTCACTATTATGAGTAGCTGTTCCCCCCTATTCCCATGTGATAAGCACTTTGTTAGTTTTCTGTGACTGATAAAACTGTTTATAAGTGCCAAGCATCAGGTAGCCTTTGGCAAGTGCACTAATTCATTTGCTTCTGCAATGACACCAGTTGCATTAGGAGCACCTCTAGGCTCCACTGAGGAGCCCTCTGGACATCACATACTTGAATCTCTAGAAATTGTCCACCTGAAACCTGATGTCTGTCGTCTCTCCCTCTGTGACACTATGTGGGTCATTAAGAAAGTTTTGAGATACACAAAAATTAACAAATGTAAAATCTGCATGGACAGAAACAAATGAAGCCTTTCCAGTAACACTCACTAGCTGAGCAAGTTGGAACTTTCACGGGTGAATCAGAAGGGGAGCTGGTGACTGTGTTTCTTACAAGTGAGATAATGGACCTTAACACAGCCTGTCTCAAAACTTTAGTAGTAGCCTAATGTTAAGAAAGCTTCCTAACCTGCTCCAGAGATGAGCATAGGACCTGCCTGGAGCATTAAGGTGTCTGAGTGGCCTCTTGTAAATCTTTCAATCCTACTGGATCACTTCTTCTTTTGAGTAAAATGAAGAAGTGTTAGTCTGTAATTATTGATGATATAATCAGTCATTCTAAGTGGGGCACTTCTGAAGCACTGGAATAGCAGGGCTATAGGACTCTTCCAAGAAGACTGGAATATATGACCCCCGTTATAATGCCAACTGTGTAAGGAAACTAAGATATTTAGATTGGTTTTTAAAGTCCTCTTGGGCATAGACTTACTTCCCCCTCATTTCTATCATTATCTTCCTTCCAAAACCCTTTAACTAGTTCTTTTCTAAAAAGTATAGTGCCAGGCTAGAGATAACAAATCATATAACAGGAAAATTCAATTTTCTGGAAGGCAATATACAGATTACCTGTAGGAAATGTACAAAAGCTATGGATAGTGATCTTATTCAAGAGAATTTGAGAACATTTTAAAATAAATGATATATATATATTCATGTGTGTGTGTGTGTCTCTATACACACACAAGGATATCCCAAAAGTCACTCCTAAATTTACCATACATAAGGGAAAATGGAAAATTATAGCTAAATGTACTTTTATTTACAAAATTTTACAAACTATTCTCTGTGTTGGTCACATCTTTGTAAAATTTATATATGAATATTTGTGTTTCCTCCCGGAGAATTAAGGTCATTGGTACAATGCCAGAGACCTGGGTAGATTCAGAAAGCTGTTGATGCATCCGTGCATTGATCTGAGCATTCTAAGCTTTGCTAGCCGGCCAGTTTCCTGTCGCATAAGATCCTGGGTTGGAGGGTAAATTGAATCTTGTTGTTACTTTCTGGATAAGTAATGCATCAAGCTCCAGCCTATACCCTTTAGGTGGAAAGAGCATTTTTCTAAACATGAGTCACAGGACTCTGAAATCTTTAATCACACTTCCTCAGGAAAAGTAGGACTCAAAGGTATACTCCAAATGGCCTCACGTTTTAAAACCATAACACCTTACATAACCACAACACATTTGTCAAAACTATGAAATACACATTAGTATGTTACTATTCCTTAGACTACATATTTCAGATTGTTTCAATTAGCAATAATCACGCCTCGGATAAACCCCCTTGGTTACTATACTGCCACTGTGCAAAGCTCATATTTCAGATTATTAATTATAATTTTTAATTCTTTTCTGTAGACTTTGGCTCCCAATTAAGCATTTGCTTTTAGAAACATCTTGATTTCCCCCCAAAGAGGAAACATCTGAAACACGAGTTGAAGCAGGCGGTGGTAACAAAATAGTTAATTTCAACATTGGAAGAGCTGATTTTTTTCCCTACTAAAATTGCTGGCTTGGAGTATGTATGTGTGTACAGGATGAGGGGTGGTATTTGTTTTCTCCCCTTTAACCAATTTCACAAGTGAATGAGCCTCAAGCTTATCTCTTGCCTCAGCAACTCAGAGGGACGCCCACCGTGGAGCTGTACCCAGCATTTACTGATAATCTAAGTACTGTGTGTAATGGTCCCCTGTGTGTTTCCCAGGACTATCCGCTTGGAGTCAGGAGGTAGTGAAGCACGGCTCCTATTTCCAGATACAACCAAGCCTGTCTTTAGTCAAATTGTGTTTTCTTTTTCCTTTGCCTTCCAATACTGCCCATTTCACCTTCCAAATCACTGTCTTGAGGCGTCCTTCACAGAAGGAGCAGAGCAGGCTCCCATCTCTAACATGGCAAGGAATGAAAAACTAGAACTATGGCTAGAACCCTATTTCAGCTGCATAACCATTTTTATCAGAATATATTTAAAGCTATTATGTATAGTAGCACTTGGCTCTTTGGCAGACAGGGGCATTTGGAAGAACACTGAAGTTAAGGACCCCCAAACTTGTGTTTGAGTTCTGCCTTGAAAATGCATCTTATATGTGACTTTGAGAAAATAGCTTAAATTCTCTGCACCTCCAACTCATCTGTGGTTCACTTGTCCGGTTTCAAGGAGTAACTCCAATGGTGTGGGTTCCTTTGGCACAGAGTAGAAGCTCTGCATACACAACTTTTCTTTTTTAACCAGGCCCATAGATAGGAGAAAAGAAAGAAAAAGATGCTGAACTGATACCCAAAGTGAGAAGGGATATTACTGAATCTCTGCATTACTGGGCACCCTCACTTACTGAAGAATTCTAGCTCGGCTCTTATGGTTGTCATTAGCAAGTCTTAAATGCATCCTTTAGCCCCAAATGGCCAGTTCTAACTGGGGAAAACCATGCGAACAGTCAGGATCCAATAACTTAAGGTCATGGATTGGGCTCCCAAGCCCAACATGTGATTGTCCTCACTCTCAAGCTCAGACATCTGTTGCTCCTGATGTCAAATTTTAATGTGGATGACAAGACCTCATAGGACCTGAGCCTACCTTGTACAAACCAACTTGACCTCCACTGCTTTCCTCCTAACCCCGCCCCATGCCCTCGTGTCTCTCATCTGCTTGGTTTCCTCTCTGAACCTGCTCAAACCTGAGGTCTTCTCTAATTACTCCCAGCTCTGCAGCACTCCCCAGAGTGCAGCAGGCTGTGATGCACTTGTGCTCTAATTATTCTATGGTCTCTGCTTTGGTGCTCCAAATGAAGTGTAAACATCTCGTGTGCAGAGAGAGCTTATCCTACACATTGTTCTCTACCTCCCAGTCACATAAACATGCACCCAGAATGTTGGCAATCAACACTTGAAATTAGTTTTTCTGCAGGCTTTTTTTTTTTAATTCAAAACACAATTTTGGTAACTTCCTACATCCAAAATCATTCTGGTGGATTGCTGTGTTTTGTAATATTGGGTAGTCAGAGAAGAGTGAATTTTCCACTCACAAGAGGAAATCAAATTTCAAAATTACTATACACTCTCCGGTAAGTAATGCTAAAGGATATAGACATATTTCAGAGTTTTCTAGATACCAAAATAATAAGAATTATTAACTGAACTTGTTCACATGTTCAGAGTTCAGGTCTTTGATGAGCAAAGAGGCAGAACATATTTAATACTCTGAATTATTTAGTTGCAGAAAATTCAATCTACTTAAATATATATAAATCTGACAAAATAGTGACTTTAATTTCCATGCTATTTAAAGTGACATATGTTTTATCAAAAATAAAATGTGGAAGCCTCTAACAATGGATGTTGCAATTTTTTTCAAAATTACCAGTACTGTATTTTGGGAAATAAGTCAGAAAACTAGAATAATAACAAGCATTCATAATTTCCAACACCCTTGGGGGCTGTTTACATACCATTGTTTTTCTAGTTTCTATGATACATGCATTGTATTGATCCATTGAAGTCTTATGTGCATTTAGATCATTTCCAGATTTGTATGTTATGTTTTTGTTAACCATGCAATAAGCGATGTCCTTATCCAAAAATGTAAATTGCCATAACTTGGAACATGTACATTTTAAATGTTACCAGATAGTACAAAATTGCTGTCCAAAGTGCTGACAATTTATGGTCCCTAAAACAGTATATGAAAGTACCAATTTCCCTTCCCAAAACTTGCTACTGTGAAACATTTTGAGGATTGATTATTTGACCATGGAAACGTGTCATTTTTATTTCAATTTATAATCCTTATTAAGAGGGAGAATGATTTCATATGTTTAATTAATATTCAGGTTTCCTCTTCTGCAGATTGCCTGTTTATAATATTTATACATTTTTTCAACAAAGTGGTCTTTTTTCATTGATTTCTATCATTTTATATATTGTAAATTCTAAACCTGATATTAAAAATGACAGTTTATTCCAGTATATAATCATATTAATTAGAATGCAGGTTAGGTGCTATAACAGTGTAGCAATAGAATACAGTGGCTGAAACAAAATAAAAGCTTAATTACTTCTGATATAAAGTTAGGTTGGTAGGACAGAGCTAGTACTAGGGCTTTGTGTTTTAAGACACCTAAAATATTTCTGCCTCGCTTCTCTGTAGTCCTTAAAGCCTGGTTTCCATCTCATAGTCCAGGATGACAGATCCAGTTCCCACCATCAGAAAAGAATGCCACCAGGTAGAAGCGAGTTATTGATATTTCCCCAATTATTGCAAGCAAGAGCTTTATATGTTCTTACCATAGCATTGCAAAGCTTACCATGACAATTTTTTGATGTGGCACTTTGAATAGGCTATAGTTCCCAATTATTCAACCTAATACTAATGTTAAGTAATGCAGGGAAAGTACTTTGCGGATGTGACTAAAATCCATAATCAGTTGACTGTAAGTAAGAGAAATTATCGTGGATAATCTGGGAAGGCCTCAACCATCAATGGAGAAAACTTAGCAGGAGAGCCAATATTTTCCTGAAGAATTTCTTCCTGTGGAAAGGAGCTTCTGCTCACCCCAAGAGTTCCAGCCCATCCTTCTTGATTTTCAGACTTGCACTGCCCACCCCACAATCCTATATGCCAATACCTGGATAATAGATGCATAGATAGATCCCACTGAATGTGTTTCTCTGGTTGAAGGTTGATCCTTGAATGGATAGAATCACCAGCTCTCTAGCTCTTCACCTAAGCAATGCTTACTCATACCTGGACGTCCAGCCAATGTCACTTACTGTAGGTTTTGGTGTGACAGGATCCTACTTTTACTAAACAAGTTCTATATTAGTTAAGTAAAAGTTAAGTTTTTGCAACAGAGAAAACCCAAAATTCAAGGGGATCCAAGGGCTTTAATGAGTCAGAAGATTGCTTGTCTCTTACATAAAAAGCTGAGTGAGTGATCCATGGCTATTGGGTGGTGGCGAATTTACTTCTGAAATATTAAAGATTTTTAGTATCTATTTTTCCACCATCACAAAGTTATATTTTCTAATTTGTTTATTGTTTGCATATTTATTTATTTATTGCAGTTTTAGGCCGGGGTTGGGTTTGAACCCACCACCTCCGGTATATGGGGCTTACGCCCTACTCCTTTGAGCCACAGGCGCCGCCCTATTGCTTGCACATTTATTAATATTTTAACATATACATCTTGTACTTTTAAAACATCTGCTAAATATAATCAGTATTTTATATTCCTCTAAAAATAAGAGCCAAACCTTTTAACTTCTCTCATTCTGAAGATTCTCTTTTCATTTTCTATGCATTACTCTTAAAACATTTATTCTAGCCTGTTTTATAATACAGTAAAATAATTCATATCATCATAAATACAATTAATGTGTTAAATTATTTATCACTTGTTAAATTTATCAGTGTAATTTATCACTTTTCTTTATAAGCAGTTTTGCATTTTATCTAATAACTATAAATTCCTTTTTATTTTTTCCCTCATTCAGTCTCCATTGAGTCCATTACCTTAGTTTTTCTAACCTTGGCAATATCTTTGCACAGGCAACATTCTTGAGTACTAATTTAAATAATTATAGTTGGCCATTTCATTCAATCTTTGAGGTTCAGGTGCCCTTATCTTCTAATTGTTATTATTGCTGATGAGAAATTTAATGTCATTCTGATTGCTCTTTGTTTATAGGAATGACAATCTGGTTAGAGTCACTACCTTAGATAAATGGCACTCTTCTTAGTCACAATGTGTAGAAAAGGTACATGGCTCTATTTCTTATCTATCCACAAATAACTTGGTTTTTATTCCCACTAAAGCATTTGGCATCTGTTTCTCCGTTAGCACTGAAAATTGAAACATATCCTCTATATATACAGCCCTAACTTCCCATAACACATTAGTTCTGGGTTTTCTCTGATACTTATAAACTTTTGCTGATTATGAATATACATAAATATCTGTATAGTTTTTTTTAATTTTTAAATGTATGTTATCTATCATGTCTATGTGTTTAAAATGGATAATTAGATACTTGCTTGTGGTTATAATCCCATTTTGTAACTTTCATTTTTGTTAGTTTTAAAAGGCAAAATTCCTGAGCCATTATTGTTTTCATATTATTTCCTACTTATAAGTGTACTGAGTACTAATGAAAAAATTACTGAATTACATTGTCTTAAAATCTTTCCTAGAAAAATAAGTCACTTTTAATGACAGTAAAATGAGATGTTATGACTCCAGGAATGGTCATTCAACCAAATAATAAAAATTTAAAGAGTAATGATACTATACAAATTTTTCTCTTTTTCTTATTTTTTGAAATCAATCTAGGCATGTTTTGAGTTTGTTTTGATGGTCAATGATGCCTTGTATTACATTATTTAGGCCAATTTTGTACCAATATTGACTGACAAATCACATGTGCTGATGTTATTAATATTTACAGAGTACCCAGCCCAGGTTTAGTACTAATGTCACCTTGACTGGAAAAATGATGCTTAAACATTATTTAAATTTATGGCAACAAGGAAAAGCAATTATTATTATTTTTTTATTTAGAAACTAATGCAAAAGTTCATCTTGCATGGCTATCACATAGAATATTTATAACCTGGGAGTGCTGTCAGACTTTTCTTTGAAGAAAAGGAACTCAGGAAAGCCAATGTTCGCAACCACAGTTAAAGCAGCGGCCGTAAGAGAGAAAACTTCACTTACTCTCATCTTGCTCTTCTGCAAATAAATTTCTATTCCTAAGATTTTTAAAAGAATGAAGAGGAGAAACAGTGCTTTCTAAATTGTCCCCAAGTGGAACACAGTGAGAAGGAGCTGGCTCTCCTTGCAGGCTGGGAAACCCTAGTGAAGGATCACACCCAGTGGGCTGGGGCAGACGCAGTTCAGCAGCGGTTCTTCTTAAACAAAGGTCAGCCTTTCTTTCTTCTTTTTTCCAAAAAGAACAACAGTTAGGCCCAGACATTTTCAAACAGATGCTACAATATCTGAGTTTGCAAATGTATATATGGTTTACAATACTTAGTGCTGTCAGAAACCCAGGACTCTTTTTCTGGAGAGAAGCTGAGTATTAATTAAGACTTGAGGTCAGAGTCCTAGTGAAGTCAAAATTATAGAATGTAGCTCACTGTCTTAAAACCTCTAATAACCCTCCTTGGAGATTCAATTCACCAAAAAGTATCACTTGCTATAGTTCTGCTTCAGGACTCTATGCTTCTGTAGAACACTGTTCACTCAATGATTGAACATACCATTCTGGCCCTCACCCCATCCCCCACACATAAGGCCCCTGGTTAACAGGGAACGCAGGAGACTGTACCACTGTCCCAACCTGCCATCATATGGAACAAAGAACACGGCTTTGAAACACCTCTTTATTCTGCCTACTAGTGAGCCCTTTCTTTCATTCGAATTTTTCCCATTAATTTTTAAATAGATCTCTGTTATTTACTGCCCAGCATTTGTATATGTTTATATTTGGACTTTGTCAAGTGGACGAAGGTTTGCAGTGGTTTATGCCCTGTTGTCAGGATCCTACTTTTACTCTGAAAATTAATGTGTATTTATGTTAATTAATTTTTTTTCTAGAATTTCTAATTGGTTATTGCCTTTTTTTTTCTTCTTTCATCTATTTAAACACTGTAATCTTAATTATGCTAAAGTTCATTTCTGGTCATTTGTAATTTATGATCCTAGGTGATTACCTAGGCAACTTGAATTGTCATAACAAGGTACCTACCACACAGACCAGTGGCTTATTCAACAGACATTTATTTTCTCACTATTCTGGAGGTTAAAAGTTTAAGATCAAGGTGCTAGCAAGATGGTCTCTGGTGAAGCCTCTCTTCTGGCTTGTAGACTGAAGTCCCCTCCTGCTTTGTATCCTCATGAGCCATTTCTTCTTGGGGTGAGGGGAGAGAATGAGAGAGGGGGAACGAGGATGGGAAAGTGAGAAAAAGACAAGAAAAGAGAGAGGTATCAAGATACCAATGGTCTCTCTTCCACTTCTTATAAAGACATGAGGTCTGTGGGATTAGCGCCCACACTTGTGACCACAGTCAACTGTAATCACCTCCCTAAAGGCCCTCTCTCCAAATAAAGTCACAGCAGGGGGTAGAGCTTCAATATATGAATCTGGGGGGACATGATTCAGTGAATAACAGTGTTTGAAACTTTTACTTTGTTCAGATTGCTGACTCTTCAGTGTGGTGACTTATTTCCTCAAGACAGAATATAAATTACAAATTAAAAATCTGAAACAAACTTCAAAATGGGTACGAAGACAATGTTCAAAAAGATGAAAAAAGATCAAAAGGCAATAACTAAATTTTCTAGCATTGAAAGATATAATTGCTAAATTAAATAAATGCTCATTGGTCTTGTTTGGCTGAGCACTGAAATATTAGGAGGGATCCCACAGGGCAAGTTTGCACTTTGCTTCCCAAAGTTCCAAGTGCGTCAGCCATTCTCCGTGAGCTCCTCTGGATAATTCCTTGTCCAAGTTCCCTAAAAACTTGCAGGTATTCTGTTTGGCATTCAGCTACAAGACCTGAAATCTGATCCTAACAGAGCATCTTACAGAAATGATGGATAGATTATACTACCTATATCATATTGTTAAACATTATATATTTCCTCAATCACTATCTCATGTCTCATGCATTTTCAAGCAACAAAGTCTCTTCAAAACATGTACATACACTTAAAAATGTGTTTCTCAAAGAATTCTATTTGAATTTCATAATTCTAATGAAGACGTCCTTTCTTCACCCTTTCTTTTTTTTTCTGAGACAGAGTCTCACTTTGTCACCCTGGGTAAGGTGCTGTGGCATCACAGCTCACAGCAACCTCTCACTCTTAGGCATAAGTGATTCCTTGCTTCAGCCTCCCAAGTAGCTGGGACTACAAGGCGCCCACTACAATGCTTGGCTATTTTTTTGTTGTAGTTGTCATTGTTGTTTGGCAGGACTGGGCGGGGTTCAAACCCACCAGCCCTGGTGTATGGGGCTGACACCCTAACAGCTGAGCTAGGGACACCGAGCCTACACCCTTTAGTTTTGTTGCTGTGGTGAAAACAAACACAAAACCTAGTAATTACAAGTGGAGGGACTCTGTGGCATGTGTGTGATGATAATATACTGTGTGAAATGCATGTTTTGTGAGATTGGTTACTGAGTTGCTCTATTTAACAGATTATACACACTGGTGAAATCTTTAAATGGCATGGGTTTGTTGTTTATATTTCATTAATGTTGACTTTGCTGTCCTTCCTCAAAGCGAGTGCCAGTAAGATTCTGTTCAGGCCGGGTGAGGGTGCAGACTGACACATTAGGGTTGCTAATGTGCTTAAAATTCTTTAGTCGTTTCATATCTATAGCAATTGTTGGAGGTTGATATCATTTTATTTTACATATATTGCAAATCAGGAAATGAGCCTCAGAGAAATAGACCAGATCAAATCATCTAGCTAAGAGTGCAAAACAATATTTGAACCTAAGGTTTTACCCTTAAAGACACTTTCTACAGAAGATCATTTTGTCTTATAACTTAATGCTCTGCTAGAATGCGCCTTTAAAAATAACATGCAGTTCAACATGTATCCTTTTAATTTAATCACCATTTTTGCAAATAAAATCTTTCATCCAAGTATTTTTATTTTTTAATACTTCCTGGCAATAGTTACTTTTTTTGGATAAGAAGGAAGAAAAATTTTGTACAGGAGAAAATCTTCTTTTCGAACTAGAAAAGAAATATCAGGTACAATGGTGTCTAGACAGAGTCTCATTATGTCGCCCTCCGTAGAATGCTGTGACATCACAGCTCACAGCAACCTCAAATTCTTGGGCTTAAGCGATTTTCTTGTGTGAGACAAAATTTTAAGAGTGTGTGTTTTGGAATTACATTAGTTCAAGTGATAAAAGACCAAAACCATTCTGAATATAAGATACCTGTTTGCAAAATATACTATATTTGATGTACTTAAAATGCTTCCTCTACCTTGGGCCAAGTAGAAAATGTAGAAAGAACATAATCATCTAGTATATTAAATATAAAATCTGACTCAACATGTACCATGTTTTTCCATGGTAAGATATCCCCCTGAGAAAAGTTTTCCACAAACCAGGTTGACTTTAAGTTCTGGTCAATAAGATTTTTAGTATTGCTGAGGCATTTCCAAGTTGAAGGAACATCATCTTCAGAGCCAAGAATGTACATGGGATTACACAGGCATGTATTAATAAATGCGGAATATCAAGAGAAAAAGTTGACTCCTAGTTGTGATAGCCGATTTCCCTAGAGTCTTCAAAGCACTGTAAATTTCAAAAATTACATCCCATTGTCACTTATGTTTAATTAAACATATTCTTTATGATTATATGTAGATGTATACAAATGTATACCCTTAAAGAATATTAGTGGAAGAACTGAAACAGGTGTCATTTAGAAAGTCTATTCATGCTTCTGAGTCTCTCATTCACCAAGAAAGACCACTCACCAAGAAGCAACCCTATTTCATTGAACGGTTCCAAATCCCCAATTTACATACATAAAATAGACATCCAAGTGTGTACCACATAGTGGATGCACACAAATAGCTGTTTTAAGTACTATTATTTTCATTCTGAGGCATTCCCTACTTTTTCAGGGAATATATTATATACATTGTAAAATACTAAGAACATAGAGCTTGTAAAATTTTAATGTGCACACAAAAGTCTTTTACAACCTCCTCACTCACTAAGTGGTCCCACATTAAAATAAAATAAATCTTCACCCAAAGAGAAAGCACTTAAAATGTGCGGTCTTTCCAGATTTTAGTTCCCCGAAGAATTCATTTTTCTTAATAGTGTCAGGTATAATAAAATCATCAGTTCTAAGGAAAAAAATAATTAAAGCACTTAGCATAATGTTTTATTTTCAGTATTTAGAAATCAGCTGTTTCTTATGATCATTAATTTGGGATTCCATTATATTTTATGATACTAAATATAGATTTACCAGAACAAATATGAATGCAGACTCTTCAGACACTTCTCACTTCAGTTACAAACAAAGATATCATCCAAGACCTTAAGTTCTTAAAAATTACTTAGAGAATGTGATCAAAATGTGGGGAATATACAAAGGAACAGCACAAATCCACCGAATTATACCTTTCAGATGTTTCAAATTTCTCCAAAATCAGAACCACACTTAGAAAAGGCGTTGGTTGATTTATTATTTTCATCAATTCCTTTTATTATATTTGTTTATTTAAATACATTAGAGCTCTGTAAGGTGACCACCCAAGGGACTATAACAAACTTGTTAACATATAGAGGTGGTCAACATAAATAACTAGGCCTACTGTACTGATATATACAGGTGGTCATGTCCTTATGTTGAAAATCAGGTCAACTTAAGGAGGTGGTCAGTGTAGGGAGGTGGTTAACTATGGTGGTGCTATTGTATCTGAGTGCCTGCTGTATATGAGGTGCGATTCTTTACATTAGGGATTAATAAAAATAAACAAAAGGAGCATATTCTTCTTAGCAAAGTATCTCAAAAATGGAAGAAAAAGTAACCAATGTACTCAGCCCTACTATGAAGCTAATCTATAGCTTTCATATGAAGGCTAAAACCCAATTATAGCACAAGCAATGGGGAAAGTGGCAAGGGAGGGGAGGGGCGGGGGAGGATGGGTGGAGGGAGGGTAATTGGTGGGATCACAAGGTGCATCTTACAAGGGTACAAGTGAAAATTACTAAATGTTGAATATAAACGTCTTCATATAGTGATTAAAAGGCCATAAAGTCTATGTTAAATAGTTCAATGAAAATATTTCAGATTGTATATGAAGTCAGCACGTTGTGTCCCATGATTGCACCAATGTACACAGTTATGAATTAAAAAAAAAAAAGAACAGAAAGAAAGTATCAGTTGCTTCCCTCAGAGAGACAAGAAACTAGTTAGAAAAAATGTGAAATAAAAATAAATATAGCTTAATGTGCTAAGGCAATGTTACTGCAAGGGATGAGGGGTTAGCACTGGGAAGGATCACCTTCTCCTCCAAGGGGTGTTCTTCAGGGGTTTCACAATGAGAATGTTAAACCTCTAGAACAGTGGTTCTCAACCTTCCTAATGCTGTGACCCTTTAATACAGTTCCTGTGGGTCATCAGCCACAGGTTAAGAACGACTGCTCTAGAAAGAGAGAAAACATTCAGTAGGGAAAGAGTAATGTCATGGGGAACATGTTCCAGGTCTGGAATTTTGGATCCTCAGTAAAATACAGAAAGAGGAGTTGTAGATCTGTGCTTCGCAATACATTTCCCTTCAAGAACAAACTCATAAGCCCTCCAACAGATGAGTAGATTTCTGGGTTCTATCTAGAACTCCTGAATCAGAATCCATTCGAATGGGGCCCAATCGTATCTTCACCTGTGTCTGCGTGGAGCACCTGCTCAGTATCAGATGCGCAGACAGCACAGGGACGTATTCTATAGAGCTAATGGTAGTTCCTTAGAAAGTCATCAGCTTCTCATAGTTCACTGTTTCTAATATCTTCTATTCTACATATGGTTTAATTGTATTGATTAAATTACATATTTTATAAATAATAAAAATGCCCCAACATTCCTTCAAAGCATTCTTTATAATAGCGTACATGTGCTTTATATACACACACACATATATAATGCTTGTTTGAATAAAATGGGCCTCGTAAAGTCCATGCAATACCAGAACTGTGCACATTGTTCCACTCGCCGCCCTGGGTGAGGAGAGATACTAAGTGTTAGGTTTCCAATGAGCACAAATAGCCGTGAAGTCATGGGCTAGCAGGCATCATAGCCACGTGAATTCGTCTAGACCCATACCTCCGTTATGATAATAGTAATGATAATTAATCTCTGCCAATTTAAGACAATGTCAGCACATTTAAGACAATGTCTAGAAAAACCGTCAAAGTAGAAACACCTGGCTATAATTGGTATCTGTGCACAGTACATCTCAGCTGTTATCTATTACTCAATAATTTAGATCTGATTATAGCTCCCTGATCTCAATAACACATTTTCCCCAACTCCTGTGTGGTGTTTAGAAGGCTTTTGATCTTCCTTCATGTCAGTGATAAGTGTGGACAGAGAAAATATTGTCTCATTATAGAAAAAGTAACAAAATAACAAACAAATACTGTAAGCGGATCAGAGGCAGTCTTTAAATGGCTGCTTAACTTTTCAATAAGAATTTGCCTTCTCAGGCTCCTTAAAAATTGCCGTCTTTTTCTTTTACTTCCCAAGATAAATCTTAGTTAAAAACAGCTTTAGCGTGACTGTGGTTTATTTCTTCTTTCCATTGAATATTTACTCACTCCCAGGAACTATATAAAAACCTGGGTTACAATGGTTCTTTATTCTTACCTTGATCTCCAGCACAATCTGTGCAGTTAATAAGAGTGAAAACATTCCTGTATTTTACTGACTGACTGAAAGTTTAAAACATGCTTAGAGCTTTTTCATTTGAAATTTCTAAAAATAAGCCATTTTACTTTGTCTGAAAGTAATAGAAATACTTACTATAACAGAACTGAGGATAAGTGTGTATATACTGTACTTTTATCATACTATCAATTCCAGAAAAACAAATAGGAATAATGAATTGCATATCTGCAATATAAACAAGAATACATTAATGCAAAAGTTATCTGTCAAATGTATGCTCAGGTCTTTGTAGGAGTTCAGATAACATCTTTCCAAAAGATCATTTTGGACACAATCTGAAACCAAATAAACAGTCCAAATAACCACTATTCTTATTTAAGCCAAAAGAAGTGACAAAAACTTAAGAAAAAAGGGCTAGGCAAATAATATTTTTTCCATTAATTCCAAAAATGGATGTTATTTACCAAAAACCCTTACCAAAAACTGTGATATAAATATGAATACAGCATATTCCTTAAGCTAACAATCTATTGGGAGGTGTGAATAAAGAATGGGAAAAAAAAAACTTAAGTCATGAACTTCCAAACAATAAATAATTTTCTTAGGTATCCTAATTTACCCCAACATTGGGTCTTTCACTTGCTTTATATCAATATATCATATTCCTAACCATGTGGTTTGTGTTTTGTAATGTGGTCTCATGATTCCAAGTTTGTGTTTACTCTTGAACAGGTAATTGGTTTCTTGTATTCTTGGCCAATTTCAGTAGTTTATTCAGGTGGCAACCACTATGATTTATAAAATGCGAATTCAAGTTTGTGATTCATGGAACATTTTTTGCTACTTCCCAACATTCTTTAACTTAGCTTAGAACCAGACTTATGCCAGATGCAGACCCAAAATAACCTCAAGAGCTCATAAACACTTTAATTTTCTCTTATCAGCCCATAATGTTTTATAATTTTGAACTTCAGTTTCTTGTTTGAGGAATTGGAGTACATTAAAACGAAAGAAGGAAAAAAAAAGCTACACATGAATGTAAAAAGCTTAAATAAGAACCAGATGTCAGAAAAATTGCAGCCAGAGAAATCAGTCTCTGAAATACATTAGCAAAATTTTCCAAAGTAAAATTTGAGGAAATAAGGAACATTTAAAAAGAAACAACCTGGGTGGTGCCTGTGGCTCAAAGGAGTAGGGCGCCGGCCTCATATGCCGGAGGTGGCGGGTTCAAACCCAGCCCCACCAAAAACAGCAAAAAAAAAAGACACAATCTAACCTCCCTAAACACTGGTTAGTCTGTTGACTGGAGAATGGGTGTTGGTTACACTTAGTTTGTAAACACTGGGGTCCTGGTACCATCTGGTTTCCAGAGAACCACATGATATTCACCAGGTTTGCAACAGGTATAAAAATTATTATCAAATAAAACTTCATTTTTTCTGTCGATTTACTTTCTGAGTGATGTGATTTTTTTTCTTCCAAAGTTTAACCTTATTGGAAAACTAGTCTAACCTCCTACAAAATATAGGAGAGCACCTGACAACATCCCTGCCAATCACTGCCTGTCAAGTGAGGGAACAGTGCCAGGGAGAAGCATGGCTTTGAGGAGCGATTCATGTCAACGCAGACCGGTTAACTCTCACTGATCTTACTTTTCCGTCCCTGTAAATCATTGCCATCCATTCATTCAACACAGATTTACTGTGCTGGGAAATATCAAACAAGAAAGTGAACGTATACATAATTCCAGACTTGCCAAAAGTGCTGTATTTAATGTGAGAAAGTAAGGTGTTAGAAAAAGCACATGTCGGGGTGAACTAGGACAAAGTGAAAGTGGGTTCGGAAACCCGAAGAATGGAAAGGAGCCAACTGGGGGAAAGCCTGGAAGTAAGGGCAGTGACATCACAATCTAGATAAATGTCCAGAAAATATCAAACCTCTAAATGAGAAAAGACATGGCCAGGAGAGGGAGGGAAAATCATCAGTTATGGCAGGAGAGAGAAGAGGCAGAACCACACAGGGCCCAGTAGGCCACGGGGGAGGGTTCATCTTCCTCTAAGATGAGTGGGAAGCCACAGATGGGTTTTAAGCTGGGGAATGACATGATTTACCCACACCCACAGTGGGAAAATGATATATCAGCCTGCTTATTATAAAGAAACAATCACAGTGGAGTGAAGGTGAAATTCCCATTAGAAACCTGTAGGAATAATTACAGTGAGATACTATTATTTCTGAGAACACAGTTATTGACAATCATGATCAGAAAGAAAAGGTGAGTTCAAGACATAGTATGTAGGAACAGTAAGGAGAGGCCAATGAATTAGATGTTGTGGGAGAGGTAAAGAGAATAATTAAGGATATATTACCCTTGAATGGCAAAGGGCTCAGTGCCCGTAGTATAGTGGTTATGGTGCCAGCGACATACACCCAAGGTGGTGGTATTGAACCTGGCCCAGGTCAGCTAAACAACTGCAACAACAACAACAAAATCACCAGGCGTTGTGGCAGGTGCTTGTAGTCCCAGCTACTTGGGAGGCTAAAGCAAGAGAATCACTTGAGCCCAAGAGTTTGAGGTTGCTGTGAGCTGTGATGCCACAGCACTCTACTAAGGGCAACATGGTGAGATTCTGTCTCAAAATAATAATAATAATAATAATAATAATAAGGATACATTACAAGCTGCTGACTTAAACAAGTGAGGAATAATGGTATCCTCAAAAGAGATGAGAAGGAATAAAGTAGAGATTTTGGAAATATTAAAATACATTTTGTTCATGTTAAATTTAAAATGGCTTTGATCTGACTACTTCAAAGCCACCCATACGTGGATACACGGTGAACCATTCTGGAGGATCTGATTGTAGTCTGGAGGAGAAATGTCCCTTGGGGTTTCGATTTGCTGTTATCACCACACAGATGCTGGGCAAAGCCATAGTGTTGAATGAACCACCTTACAAAGAAAAATAGAGATAATGTAAGGGTGGGCCCTGTGCTGTTCTGTCTGCAATGCCTCCCTGAATTAGGTGACTGGTAGAGGAGGAGAAATAAGTCAAGAAGAGGAATGGGAGTGGTCAGCTGGAATCAGGAGGAGGGTGTGGGGGCAAACAGCCTGAGAAAGGAACATCTTTCCTAAAGGAGAAGCCTTAGAGACAGGGTGAGGAAAGGGCTTAAGCGCATCGATGGACGAGAGCACTGTTGGGACTGAGGCTTCACGGGGGCCAAGGCTGCGGGCACGAACTGGAACCTCTGTATCTTTGAGTGGTGCCGCGCCGATGGGGGACTGAGAAATGGAAATGTAGCCAGAGAGACTGTGTAATGGTTTGATTCATTTGTGTCCTTAATGAGAAACATGAAAGGATGTTTGTTTCCACAAATAAGAAGGTAATAGATCAGAAAGTGCTGGACCAGGAGACAAAAAGAAAACTGAAGGAGTAATAACTTTGGAGAGGCAAGAGGATTTGAGATCCGTGGTGCAGGGGCAGAGACTGCCTCCCCCACCCTGAGTGAGGGAGGGTCTTTGGCTAAAGTGTCTTTTACACAGGACTTGAAGTCATTCTCTTCTAAATTAGTCCTCAAAAGCTAGTGATCCAACATGTGAACTTACTAATTCATCTCGAGGAAAATGCCCTTCAGTGTGGAAAAGTGAAAGGCATGTGTTTTTCCTCTCCCAATACTCCTAAGACAGAAGTGTGTTCTGGCTCTCTGAGACCTACATTCAAGAGTTGCCTACATCCCAGACGAGTGAAAAACATGGTCGGTAAATATAATGAACAGTCCCGAGGAACTGAGCAGAGAAAAGTTACCACATTTTTGAAATGAGATTAGTGAATTTAGATTTTTTTATTTAATAAATGGATATTAATTCTAACTTTTATTTAATAAATGGATACTAATTCTAACTTTTTTTCTAAGTTAGAAAAAAGAGATTAATGAATCTAGATTTTTTTATTTAATAAATGGACAGTAATTCTAACTTTTATTTAATAAATGGATAGTAATTCTTTCTTTTTTTCTAAGTTAGAAAAAAAACATCACAGGCTACTCCATGTTATCACTGCCCAGTATTGTAGTGTAAATCTAAATTAAGAGGAAACCTAACTTGAACAGTTCTAACAGACAATGGAGTCTACCAGGATCTGTGGATTGCAGTGGCGTTTAGACATAGGTTGGGCCTAACCTAAAAGGTAGGTAAAAAAAAAAGGTAACCAAGTGTGGCTTCTCTTCCTTTGTGAATCTCATTTTCTATCTCGGTGTTGCTCTCAAGAAAGCTCTTGAATAAGATGACTGCATTAGAGTTTTTTAAATGCTCCTCAAGAACACTAACGGAAAAAGATAAGCAACAAGCTGGGAGAAGACATCAGAAATATGTAACAAATCAGTAGTATCTAAAAATAGATCTTTACAAATCTCCTATAAATCAATAGAAATAAGCAATGCAATATCCAAAAAGTGACAAAAGCATAAATAGGCAGTGAGTAGGAAGAAAAATATGAATGACTCAAAAATATTGCAATTGTTCAATAGAAATAATTGTTCAGTAAAACACCAAAGAAATCCAAACTAAAATAAAATCACAATGAATCCATTCCATATGTACCAAAGTAACCAAGTTTATAAAGTGGTGGCAAGGACGTGAAGCAATGAAACTTTCATGTTTCCTGGTGGGAGTGTAAATTGTCACAGTCAGTTTGGGAAAGAATTTGTCATCACTTAGTAGAGCTGAAGAGGCACATTTTTACACCTGGCCTTCTTGCCACTAGGAGTCATGTACAAAAATTGTCATAACAGCAATAATGATGCAAAAATTCATCCCCAGTAGACAAGAAAAGGAAATAAACTGTGGTCAATATTCCATTCATATAGCACAGCATTATAAAGAAATGAAAATAAGCAACTATAGCAAACCAGTCACAACGAAATAGTGCATAGATCACAGACATATAAAATGGTTGTGAATTCTTAGTTGAAAGTTTTCTTCAGAATATATATTTGTAGATATTTTCTTTAAAATTAGCCAAGCAATGTGGCAAGTGCCTGTAGTCCTAGCTACTCGGGACGCTGAGGCAAGAGGATCACTGTAGCCAAAGAGTTTGAAGTTGTTATGAGCTATGACAGACCGCACCCTACCTAGGGTGACAGAGTGAGACTCTGTCCCCTCCCCTCAAAAAAGATATTTTCTTTAAAAATGCAATATCTCTAGCCACAGTTGAATGACATTCTGGTGCATACAGAGTGGCAGCCTCATTCAGGGCAATCTCTGCCTCCTTCTTGTTGCACGGATTACATGTACACTAGAAGCCAAAAGGTGGCTTTAGGTCACCAGTGAGAACAAATTTCTGATCCAAAACTGTCAAGTGATATTGAGTCTTTAAAAAAAAACGTTTAATAATGAATTTTCAGAAATAATCCTAGGCCACTGAGTAGTAAAAAAAGTAAATAATAATTTTAAAAACTGTCAAAATGTACAACTACAAACTATTTGAAAGATATCATAAAATTTAAAAATGTTCTTTGAGTCATCCCATTTAATTGACTAGATTATAATAATCATTGTCCCCCCAATTCTTCCAGTAGCATGCCATGTCTGACCTCGGATTACTTCCCTGTGGGACCGTGAAATTGCAAAGTGAGCGCTGTTGATCAACCATCCCCACATGAAACACTTGCGAACCAGATCTGGAACATAATGAACACAGATTCCTAGACCCTATCCCAAGTGAGTTTGGAGGGGTTCTCCAGGATTTCCTAATTTTAAGAATTCCTCTGGAGATTTGTATATATAGCCCAGGTTGAAAAATGCTTGCTTCAAGCACGAAAGTCATTTTTCTTCCTTTTTTTTTTTTTTAACAAAAAGCTTAATAAAAAAAGGGAGTCACATTTTTAAAAAGTGTCATTTCATACATGTATAATAGCATCTGGGCATAAGTACGAGTAATCAAAGGCTTAGAAACTCAGGCTGCCTCCCTCACTTGAGCACATAGCCCTGGTGCCTGCCTTTCACGTGTCTGAAATAAATTGTCCTCTCCACTTTGGCCTCCACTACCCAGCCATGGTACTCTACTTCTGGAACACTTTCAAAACTAATTTGGACTCCCTAACCCTCCCTAGTTGAATCTACCCCAAATACTGTTATCAAATGAACCTCTCTTGGGCATGACTCTGCTGGTCAGTCTCCAGTAGGCCCTCACTGATCACTGGACAGAGCCCCAACCATCCTGCCACTGGTAGCCCTCCAACCTCTGATCATAAACAATATCTCCCACCTATTTCTCTGTTTTCCTTCAAAGACATTATATTTCAGGCAAGACTCTTAATGTTCTATGTACCTATTTCTACTTTTCCACACATATGTGCTTTTATTTTTATTCTTAACAGAGTGCATCCGACTTCTGTATATTCAAAATCTGTATATTCACTTAGCATCCCTTTCCAGTTTTATCTATGTCCCAGGGCTTTCCCTGACACCTCTCCCACTTAAAAGTCTCTACTTAATCAACTCAGCTATTATAATGATTTGTACTTTTGCTCCCTGTAACCTATTATCATTTAGAATCATTATTACCTTATCATCTATAGAATGTGTAAGCTCCTTAAAGATAGGATTTCCGTCTGATCGATTGCTTGTTTTATTTCCAACAGCATTTTCCCACTATTAATTCCCCAGAAATCTTCATCAAATTAATACGTACATTAAAATACTTTTGACATGAAACTCATAATATGAAATTATACAAATTTTTATGCTATTTTTTCTCCTCAAAACAACAACAACAACAAAATATTTCCTATGCCTTCTTCTTGGTTCTACAAATTTTGAAGTATTTATTAAGCTGGCACCAACTTCTCTATAAGCTTACATCAGATTATAATGACACGAAAAAGAAGACCCTGACACCTTAGAATGCATCCATGACAATATTACAAGACATGTGTTAGGGGTTGACAAAAACAAACAACCCCTCATATTTTATACCATTTATAATTGTCATTCATTATATTTAATAGAAGATAGTTATGTACAAATTTTCACATTTCTGCAGAGTATGGAAGGGGTGACTTTGATAAACGGGATTTCAGGAATGCTCACTTGAGTTCTCATTGGATTTTAAATAAGTGATGCTGGAATTTCTTCCCCACCATCTATCTTGTCTCACCCTGAGCTGACCTACCCAGGTTGGGCTGACAATTACAACTCTTCCAGATTCCATTTTCTCAGATTCCGTTTTCTATTTTGGTCTCTGCACTCATTTACAAACATTATCTAGGCCACCAGAGAGAGTTGATCTGATTCTATATTTTCTGATCAGCTCATAACTCACTGATTTTGATTTGAGGAGGAAGGTGTTCATACATATTCTTCTCTGTATTTCAGAAGAGGAGCCGTTTGTTATCCATTTAATGTGGATTAATGAGTGACTTCATATCATTAAATGTATTTGACCCTCTGCTTCAGTGAAGTTAAAATGGGGAGACTACATCTCATTCTTCCTTTAAAACTAAAACTCTTCAAAAATGTTTATGTCTCACGCTTATTCCTTTTTTCATTTCCACGTCTTTAAAAGGTCCTAAAAATCCTCAAAGCCCTATGCTAAGCTTTCTCCACTAGAAAAGGACCAATTTTAAACCACTTAATCACCAATCAATCTTAAAGAAGTCAAGCAAAAGCAACATCTGACCCAATTTGTTTAGGAACCCATTCATTCAGCCTGGTGGCTTCTCTGCCATGCAGGAGACCTGTCAGACTGAAATCAAGAAAAAAGCTTATCGAATTTTAATGTTGAACTAATGTTGCTTCTGCAGTCACCTGCATTACAGAGGTGATGGGGAGTCCAGGGAAGAAGTGAAAAATGATCTTTCTCTCTATCACTTTTTTTTTTCTTTTGCAAAGAGTTCAAACGTTCAGTCTGTCCTTTCTGTGAACCTACTATTTACGGCAACCTTTCTTAACCTATATATAATGCATGAAGAAATCTAGGCAGAATAATACTGCATGTAGGGACTCATACGACTGATTGCATTGAACCCTGAAAGCTTTCGAATGTCAGGATCATGATATTGCCAGGTCCTCAGCTAATTCCACCTGCTAAGGCAATTCTTATCAACCCTCAGAACAATTATGCATAAATTTATAGGATGAAACTTCAAGTGTGGAATCTATCTCCGTGCAGGGAACTTGTATGCCTTCCTCACTTCTCTGTATTATTTTTCATAATATAATGCCTTCAGTAGGGTTTCATTAATGCTTTCCACTGAGTGACAGAGTCTATAAATTTGTACGGTGATTTAAAAAGCATATGTGACATTTGAACTGGAGGAAAGACCATAAATGAATACCAATTTTCTCATCTCTTCTTTCCCAATTATTATAATAGCTTATCCTATCCTTTTTCTTCACCCCACATCTCTTGGTTTACTTAAGGCAAAGAAAAGTAAACCAAGGACTAAAGATGGTAGATACAAGACCTAAATTAGTAATTTTTCCAGCTCTACCTCAGTACCCGGAGCACCTGAACCTTCATTTCTCATGACACACTCATATAAATAACTGCAATCAAAGAAAGTGGCTCACAATAGCCTGATCAGGTTTGGAGACTTAACGTCATTATTATGTTTCCAATGTGCCCCACACTGGATTTAAAATAGCTAAACTCCCATCTCCTGTTCTGTGATATTTGTGAGTTGTTAATTGTTTTTTAACAGACCCTGAGATGGGGTTTATACTCAAGTTGTTTATTTGAAAGTGGGAATGATGGAGCAAAGCTACCGAGAATGAAAAAAAGAAAAATATAATAATGTGTGCAGGTTACCACTGGGGATAATTGGGGGCTCAGTTTTATAGTGAAACCCTGGAATGGCCATGCATGTGCAAAATCCTCTCTTGAAGCACTGGGAATGTAAACCATTTACCCGTCAATTTTATTCTACATTGTTTAAAGTTGTGTTGCAAGATCACAGGTTTTCTCTCACTTCTGATTTGCCTAGAATACATGACTTTGGACTAAGTTCTTCAGCCTTTGATAAGTAAATCCCTGAGGCAAGAAAACTGCAATATTTTATGTGCCTAAAAGTGAGGCACTAGAATGACTTGATGCAGGAGTGTTTTAAGAGGTGTGGTGAGGATCACAAACTGTTTTATCCATAGCCTTACAGCGTTTCTCAAGCTCAGCACTAATGACATCTCAGTTGCATGACTTCTTGATTTTGGAAGCGTCCCTGTGCAGTGCAGACACTACGCAGCATCCCCAGCTTCTACCCGTTAGATGCCAGTTGGTGGTTCCCACTTTGTGACAACCAAAAATGTTTGTAGACTTTACCAAATGCCCCTGGAGGCCAAGAGAGCCCTGAGGCCATCAACCTAAGTTACTTTACTTAAAGTAATCTGAGATTAGCTTTTGATTATCTAGCATGCCAGAGGAAACAGAAATCTCAAGTACAGGATAATTCTCTAGTCACCTGACTCTACCATAAAAAAGAAATAGTTGAATCAACTCATTCATTTCTTCATCTTTCATACATTCAGAAATATCTGGTGACCATCTGATATCTTCCAGGCACAATAACTGAAGGCCCTGAGGATGTAAATCTGAGTAAGAAGCAAATTTCGCCCTGCCCTTATGGAGCCTAGTTCCCAAGATCAACATAAAGTCTGCAGATATTCATGCACATTCCGTAACAAAGTGGATGACTATTTTTTGTTTGTTTGTTTTGGTGATATGACAAATTTGTTCTTTGGAGCACTTTCCAGAATAGAGGAATTATTAACACAGATCTCAAGAATGTGGGATATGTTCTAGAAATGTTACTAACAATATGGACTGTCCAGGCTTTAATTTCTGTGATGTTATATAAAAGAAGATATTAGAAAGAGCTCTTAAGAGGGTTCTTTCTAGAAAGCATTTTGTAATAAATTCTGCATAAAAATAAATCCCAGATGTAACACACACACATATTTATGTTTTACAGGAAATGATATATATCATGTGAGGAAGCTCGTATGCATTATTGTACATATACACATTAGGAGGGTATATAGACATATATACACCTATTCAGAAGGACACTAAACTCTTAGTATTAGCATGGTAAAAATTTTTCTATGTATTTTTTAAAGGATTTTGCAGACCCTGCAGAGATCAAGAAAATAATAAGGAAATACTATTAACAACTCTACACACATAAATTCAACAACTTAGATAAAATGATCCAATTATTCAAAAAAACATTATTACCACAATTTATTCAATGAAAAATGGATAACTTGAATATACTTATAGCTGTTAAGGAGCTAGAATATTCAATTAAAAAATTGTCCCTAAATAAATCTCCAAGCCCAGATGGCTGTACAGAAGAATTCTATCATATGCCTAAGGAAGAATTACAAACAATTCTATGTAATATTTTCCATAAAAAAATGGAAAGAAAAAAGAAAACTCCCAATTTCTTTTCTGAGCTAGTAACAACTTCATTCTAAAACCAAAGGCAGTGCAATGAAAGAAAACAATGAGACCAATATTTCACATGAATATAGTTATAGAAATTCTTATCAAAATATCAACAAATAGATCTCAGCAATATATAAAAAGAAGGATGTTCCATGACCAAATGGACTTTATTGTAGACATGCAAGGTTGTTTCAACATTCAAAAACCAATCAATATATTCCATCATTTTAATAGGCTAAAGAATGAAAAGATTGCATTTTCTCATCAATAAATGTAGAAAAAGCATTTGACAAAATTCAACACTTATTAGTGGAAAAATTCCTAGAAAAATAGGAGTATAAAATACTTACTCAATTTTATAAGACATCTATAAGAAACCCAGAACTAGTGCCATTTTTTAATTGTGAAAGACTGAACAGGTTCCCCCTAAGATTAAGAAAAAGGCAAATGGATATCTGCCTGCTCCTCTGTGACTCAGCACAGTGGGGTAAGTTCTAGCTAGTATGATTAGTGACGAAAAGAAAAGAAAATACTCAGTGAGCAGAAAGGGAAAAAAATCGTCCCTGTTTGCAGTAGATATATGTCTATATGTAGAATATCCCAAAGAAATCTATCACAAAAACTCCTACAACTAATAAGGAAGTCTATCAAGGTCATAGGATACAAGATAACCATAAAAAATCATGGTTCCATTGCTATATAATAAATAAACACATGGACACTGATGCTAAAAATGTAACATCTTTTATAATCACTCAAGATGAAATACATGCTGTGGATAAAGGGAAAATGAAAACACAGAGACATTGCTTAGCTCGCAGATTAGAAGCCTCAACATAGTAAAGATGTCAATTCTCTCAAAGTGGTTTAACACAATTCCTGTAAGAATATCAGTAAGATTCTGCATAGCTTTAGACAAGTGGTATAGATAAAACAATTATTAAAAAAAGATAGGAATTGGTCTTCCTGATTTTAAGACTTCGTATCTCACACCAAATGGCATTTATATCCAAAGAAGGATATTTAAATTATATTGTAGATACAAAAATCAATTATTTTGATAACTTTGCCCTTGTTATTTTTACAGAAAAATATAATGAAGCTAATTAAAACTTTTTTTTTCTTACAAACTTTTAAACTCCTATGTGAAAATGATATTAAACATGAACTAGGTTGCTATCCCTCTCATTCTATGCATAAAAAGTAAGTTTTTTAAAAACAAATAGACTTTACAAATACCAAATATTATGCAAAATAATTTACCCCACTTTATCAATTCTGCTAATTTATTTTTTCACATGAATAATAAATCCTATGTCTTCTCCTAAAAATCTCATTTATTTCTAAACATGACTAAACTTAATTGAATATAATTCTTCAAATGTAGTATAAAAACTTTCTATACATTAAATATTTATAGACTTAGAATCGGATAATGCTAGTTTCAGTTGGTATTAGCTTGCTACTTCTATCATTTTAAACATATTTTCGGGTATGTCCTAGAATGTTCTCACCCCTACTTTGTATTAAACATAATTGTAAGCAGAGTTAAGTTGTCATCTGTTTAAAATAATTAGTTTGAACACTTTTTTGCAATCCTCATAATAACTTAGAATTTAAAAAAGTCCTACAACAGATACATTAACATAAGAAATAAGAAATAAAAACACACTGCCAGAGAAAATCAGTTACATGAAGAAAGGCTGGAAGGAAGGAAGGAAGGAAGGAAGGAAGGAAGGAAGGAAGGAAGGAAGGAAGGAAGGCCAGCCCACAAAACAACCAGAAATCAAATAGCAAATTGCAATAGTAAGTCCTTACCTATCAGTAATAAAATTGAATATAAATGGACTAAATGCTGCAATCAAAAGGAATTTTTATTAGCATCTTCATGCTAATTTAGAAAACCTGATAGAAATGGATAAATTCTTAGACCCATAAAACTTACTAAGATTGAACCAGGAAGAAATCAAAAATCTGAATAAACCTATAACAATTAACAAGATAGAAGCATTAATAAAAAGTCTCCCATCAAAGAAAATTCCAGGGACATATCATATTTACTACTGAAATTTACCAAACGTTCAAAGAGGAACTCATACCAATCCTACTTAAAATACTCCAAAACATTGAGGAGATACTCCCAAACTTATTCTCTGAGTCATCCTGATTCAAAAAGCAGTCAAATACACCACTACAACAACAAAAACGAAAACCATAATCTGATATCTTTCATGAATATAAATATAAACACCCTTAACAATTGCAAGAAAACTGAATTCAACAACACATTAAAAAGATTATCCATCATGATCAAGTGAGATCAGTGCAAGGATGTTCAACATACACGAAGAAATCAATGTGATACATCACATCAACAGAATTGAGGACAAAAAATGTATGATCATTTCAACTGATGTTGAAAAAGCATTTGATAAAATTTGACATCCCTTCATAATAAAAACTATCAGAAAACCACATATACTAGGAACATAACACAATAAAAGTCATATATGACAGCCAACAGGTAGTATTTTCCTTAATGGGCATAACTGAAAGCCTTTCCTCTAAGATCTGAAATAAGACAAAGATGTACACTTTCAAAACTGTTATTTGACATAGCACTGGAAGTTCTAGCTAGAGCAATCAGACAAGAGAAAGAAATAAAGGGCAACCAAATTGTAAAGGCAGAAGTCAAATTATACTTGTTTGTAGGTGATATAATCTTATATTAAGAGAAATATAAAGACTCCACAAAAAAAGCTATTGAAACCAACTAATAAATTTAGTAAGATCATAGGATATTAAATCAACATACAAAAATAAATAGCATTTCTATATGAAAATAGGAAACAATCTTAAAATGGAACCCAGAAAGTAATTGTGGGAATAGATAGGCTGGGACTCTGTGGGTACTTCAAAATCCAGGGTGAAGCCTGCAGGTGGGCCACGCTGTACTCCTAATTGAGAACAAAGGAGTCTGAAGGTGCCCAGTCAGGGGAATGTCTTTGTGACTATCCCTGTGTGGGGAAATCAGCAGGGCAAGCAAGCTGAGACCATCAATTATATAGGTCAGGCTAGAGAAGCTGAAGTGTCTGTCTGAGGAGATGAGACTTGTTCTCCCCCTTCTCCTGTTTCACTGTTATCTGGCCACTTCAGATGTTCCATTACCCTATGTCCCTGTTTACCCTTTACTCAACCTTCCTGGTGGCTGTAATTTCCTCTCTCTCATTCGTAACCTTGACTACTGACTGCTGTGCATTTTTGCATAGATACTCTGTTGTAGTACCCCCAAAAAAGATTCCTAAGAAGCAGGATAGGGTGCTGCATTATTTTCAGGCTGCCACCAGGCACATGAAACAAGTGTCCTTATAGGCTCCCAAGTTTTATGCACTAAATTTGGGGTAAGTTTCATTTTTTCCTTATAGGCTCTGTTGTATTACCCAACAAAAAGATTCCTGAGAAGCAGGACAGGTTGCTGCATTATTTTCAGGCTGCCACCAGGCACATGAAACAAGTGTCTTTATAGGCTCCCAGGTTTTATGCATGAAATTTGGGGTAAGTTTTATTTTTTCTTCATGGCCATTTCCCTTGCTGACCACTGTTCCTGGTTGGGGGTCTACTAGACACCCAATAAATAATCTCACTTACAATAGTACAAATAAAATAATATCTAGGAATACACTTAACTGAAGGAGTAAAAGATATCTATGATGAAAACTATGAAACATTGATGAAAGAAATTGAAGAAGATGCATATAAAATGGGAAAATATTCCATACTCATAAATCAGAATAATCAATATTATTAAAATATTCATGCATGTACTACTCAAAGCAATATATAAATTCAGTATAATCTCCATCAAAATATATATCAAAGACATTCTTCAGAGAAAAAGAAAAAAAAATCCTAAAATTTATATAGAACCACAAATGATCCAGAATAGTCAAATCCATCCTGAGCAAAAAAAAAAAAAAAAAACTGAAGGAATCACTTGACTTGATGTCAAATTATATTATGAAGCAGTAGTCACCAAAACAGGCATAGTCCTGGCATATAAATAAACAAATAGACCAAATAAATAGAATAGAGAATCCAGAAATAAATTCACACATCTATTGTAAACTTAATGTTTACAAAGATGCCATGAACACACATTGGGGAAAGGACAGTCACCTCAATAAATGGTGCTGGAAACACTGGATACCCATGCCCTGAGGAATGAAACTAGAGCTTTATCTCTTACCATATATAAAAATTAAATCAAAATACATTAAAGACTTAAATCTAAGAGAAAAAAATATGAAAGTTCTCAAAGAAAACGTGGAGAAACTCTCCAGGACATTAGTCACAGTGTTCTTGATCAATACACCAAAAGCTCAGGCAATCAAAATAATTGGACAAATGAGATCACATCAAACTAAAAATCTTCTGTATGGCAAAGGAAACAATCAACAAAAGAAGAGACAATCCACTAAACAGGACAAAATATTAGCAAACTAACCATCCGACAAGGAATTAGTATCTAGAATACATAAGGAACTCTAATAGCTTAGTAGGGGAAAAAATCAAATAATCTAATTTTGAAATGGGCAAAAATCTGAATAGACAATAACAACATTGTTTTGAACAACAATGAAGACACACATTACCAAAACCTCTGGAATATAGCTAAAGTAGTCTTAAGAGGGAAATTTATCACATCAGATGCCCACAGAAAGAGAGCACATTGATAAACTCATGAACCATCATATGGAATTGGAAAAAGA
>CAUYON010065468.1:0-10788 GCA_963573935.1 Arctocebus calabarensis
GGGTTGAGTCATGCTGGGGTTCTGAAACTGTCTGCTATCTGAATTTCAGAATCTCTTGGCATGTCTGGAAAATTCTCTTTCATAATCTCATGGAGAAGAGACTCTGGGCCTTGTGATGCCACTTCATCATTTTCAGGTATCTGTATAAGGCGAATGTTGGTTTTCTTCGAGTTATCCCAGAGCTGTCTGAGAGAATGATCTGTTTTTGTCTTCCATTTCTCTTTCTCTTTGTCGATTTGGGAGCATTCGATAGCTTTGTCTTCCATGTCAGAAATCCTTTCTTCTGCTTGCTCCATTCTGTTGCTGAGGGATTCTACTTTGTTTCTCAGATCTTTGAGGACTGCAACTTCTTGTCTCAATGTGTCAAATCTTTGGTCATTTAGTCTTTGAATTCCTTGACTTCTTGAGACAATTTTTGAAATGTACCCTGAATTTCTAAATCCAACTTTACCTCTATTTTATTGATCTTGTTTGCAATCCAAATTCTGAATTTGATTTCTGATTTTCCAGCCATCTGTTTATGCATAGGATCCTCACTTGTGTCCACCAAATTATTCCTTGGGGTGGTTGACCTAGTCTGGTTGTTCATGTTTTCAGAGCTTTTCCATTGATTCTGCCCCATGATTAATTTTACACCATTTGGCTGGATGAGTAGATAAGGACAATTTGGGCTGGGAGTTCTAGGAGTAGTGATTGATCAGTGCTTTGCTTGAAGGCTCGGACTGGTGTCTGTACCTTTTCCCCTAGAGTTTTGCCAAGGGCTCGTAGAAAGGTATTGCTTGTGAAACTGGGGACCTTCTTGGTGTGGTGGGGTTAAGTGGCTCTGTCTTGTTTTCAGCTGGTCTTTGTCTTACCCTAGAGAATCTGTTACTCTGGATTGAAATCTGAGCTGTGAAGAAATACCAGCAGTTAAGTCTCCACACCCCCACAGGTAACAATAGGAAAAGCAAAATTAAACCTTCCCACTACCAAACACCCAGGGTACCACTTTGGAAAGTCCTTGGGTGCTTGGCCCAGTTGAAGAGGTCCAAATCAATTGTCCTAGCCAGCACTGATCTCAAATGGAAGAGTTAAAAATTCTCTGGCAACTAGATGGCAGGGATCTGCTAGAAGCTTTAGTATAATTCTCTCTGGTGCTCTTTGAGCTCAGGGGGGCGTCCCCCCAGGCAGTTGATTAGTCTGGGAAGGTTGATGTCTTGCCCCTCTGTCACACCCAGTTGGTGGTAACAGTTGTGATCCAGTTCCTCCAATGAGCAGGTGCTCCAGAGGTTTGCGCCTGCCTGGGTCACAATGAGGTCTGTGGCTCCTCAACCAGTCCGCTACTCCCTATCACTGTTTGGCAGGACAAGGTGAGGCCTGACAACCTGGGTACTTGATAGAGGCTGGGGCAATTCACTCAGTTCCAGCCCTATCCCTGATTAGTGTTGTTGCTGGAACAGAACAAGTTCACAGAATTTATTTCTGTCAAGGCTATTTTCCCTGATCAGACTGGGGCTGCAAATAGGTCTGACTCAGTCTGTGAGTTCTAGCCCTTTATCTCAGTTTTCATCCCCTGAGGGCCAGGTTAGTCTGAAGGTAAGCAAAGCAGCCTCTCTGCGAGATTCTTATCCCTGCGCTCTGTCCCGGCCAGTACCCCCTCAGGCATATCCTTTACGTGCCTTGGTTGCTGGTCCGCTCTGTCAGTGGCTTCCACAGAGAAGTCACCTGCTTCCCCTGACTGCCCAGAAGACTGGGAGTGTCTCCTCAAAACATCCCCAGGGGCGTGAGCTCTCCTGCTATTGTTCCCACAGCTGGTTGCTGTTTCATGCCTCAGGAGACCTTCTTTCTAGCTGGGTCTTCTCTTGGCTCACTCCTCTCTCACTATTCGGGAGCCAGAAAATTAGCACAGATCAGCAACAGTCCGTGCACCATTCACACCCCTCAAGAAAATCTCCAAGAATCTGGACTCTGTGGGGGACAGGCCTCCAGACTTCAGGGTGAGAGTGGAGGGGAATACCAGTAACTCCAACCTGCAGGTAGAGGGTATATACAGTTTTATGACTGGTGGGAGAGTGCCGTGGCACCTTAGTAGGGGAAGGAGGTTTGGTTTTTAGAGGGTCTTTCCCATGGGGTAGAGTGGGAGGACATCTGAACTCTGTTCGCTTGTTCGTATGGAGGTATGTAGTATACTGCGAGCCTCTCTCATGGGGTAGGGGACTCCCGTCCTCTTGGTGATGCTCTGTACCTTTTTGTTTGTGTCTTCGGGGTCCCACATCTCCCCAGCAGGGTTGATGTGCATTCTTCAACCTTTTCTTTTGGTTCAGATCCAAACCATCGGCTTTCTTGGTGAGTTTCTGTCCTTTAACTCTCCTTCTAGATGGGAACCTCTGCGGAAAGCTGGCTGCAGATCACCATCTTGGCTCCTCCCCCCTTTCTGTTTTCTATACTAATTTTCTAGCTATTTGCATGCAAAGAGCCCCCTAGTAAATCTGAAAGTTCAAGTTTATTGGAGAATAGCCAGCTGTTGGGTTTGGCTTTCCTATTCATTATTTTATTTTATTTTTGTCATCTGGAGATTTATCAGCCTTTCTTATCAGCTCAGCAATGCACTGAGAAATGTGTTAGCAATTTTATCTAGAATTTGCAGGTCTTTTATGGTCAATGGCTTTCAGGGTATCTAGTCTTCATATACTACAAATGGAAGGCCTGCATGCTTTTCAAAGGTACCAAATTTGTTTTTCAGGAAGTGCTTTTCTTTAACTTCTTTTACCTCTTTGTAACTTAGTAGATTTCTTTCTTCCATCCCTCTTCCTCTTTATTATTTTCATATAATAAATGATAGCTTTTGTTTTGTAAATACAATTTGCTTGCTGAATTAATTAGATTTAGAACATAATTAGAGAAGCTCAGAAAGCACAAGGCTTGGTTGAGTACATAATGTGAATAAATTGAAGCTATCTTTTGAAATAATACAGAAGAAATGCTAGTGACAACATCAGATTATAAAATGCCCCCAGGCAGGGGATGTGAGTGTCTTGTTGATTGCAGAATTCAATCAACTGCCATGTGATCTTGGGCAAGTTATATACTCTTTCAGTGCCTCAGCTTCCTCATTTGTAAAATGGGAATAAAGGAACTCCTAGAGTTAAATTTATGTAAAGATGGTTTTATAAAAGACATAGAACAATTTTATCTTAGTAAGCTTTAAATAAATACTAGTTTTAATAATATCCTAACTGCCTGGCAGAATGCAAGGCACATGGTAAACATTAAACATATTTAGAAATTGCATGTCTGGTTTGGTGCCTGTGGCTCAACGGGCTAAGGCACCAGCCATGTACACCTGAGCTGGCAGGTTCGAATCCAGCCTGGGCCCGCCAAACAACAATGACTTCTGGAACCAAAACATGGCTGGGCGTTGTGTCAGGCGCCTGTAGTTCCAGCGACTTGGGAGGCAGAGGCAAGAGACTTGCGTGAGCCCAGGAATTGGAGTTTGCTGTGAGCTGTGATGCCACAGCACTCTCTCCAGGGTGACAGCTTGAGGCTCTGTTTCAAAAAGAAAAGAAATTGCATGTCAAATGATTGAGTTTAACATAATGTACACAATTATTTTTATTTAATGATATCCCTCCAATGCATGTTACACCCTTTTTATCCTTGTATTTCAGAGACTTCTGGAACTTCATTCTTTTTTTAGGTAGGACAATTAAACCTAATTTGTTCAAGTCTCTGTTAGGTCATATTTTCTATTAATTTCAGTCACACCCAATCCTTTACAGATATAGGATTTGAATCAGAAGTGTCTGCGTAAGTATAACAGATCATTCTTCCCCACTTCAACTTACAAAAACATTCCCCCAAATCCAAGTTAATAATAATTTATTGTAATTTTCAAAATAACTGGGAATATAGAACTAGAATGTTCCCAAAGAAATGATAAATGTTTGAGGCAATGGCTATTCCAGGTACCCTGATTTGATCATTATATGCTCCATGCTTATATCAAAATGTCGTTTGTATTGGGCGGCACCTGTGGCTCAAGGAGTAGGGCGCCGGCCCCATATTCCAAGGGTGGTGGGTTTAAGCCTGGCCTTGGCCAAAACTTCAAAAGAAAAAAGAATGTCATTTGTACCTATTAATATGTATTATGTGTTCATAAAAATCTTTAAGCCCACCTAAAAGTCCTCCCCACAAACCTCCTCAATCTGCTGTTGCCTTTATACAAATAAAAGTAAGTTCTTATTCTCCTCCAAAGAGGACTGTCAAAGGTTCAGCTACTGTACCCATTTCCAAGTCCAGACATCTAGACATGGTTGGCTCCTGTTATAATTTTGCTTTAAGTCTGTCTTCATATTTTGTAACCTGTATTAAACTTCAAAGTTCACTACCTTTAATACAACTCCTATATTATAAAACAGTAGGGGAAAGGAGAGAGAAATAAAAGAAAATTAGTCATCATATATGAATGTATATTCAAATTAGTTGGCATAAATAGATATGAGCATATGGATAGCATTTCAGGTCTTTTTCTATAATTGGTCCTAAGACCATAAATGGCCTTGGTAACATTGTACATGTTCCATTTACCCTCAGCAGCATTTTAGCTGGTCAGCTTTCTTTACTTCATAAAGTGACACACAATTTCATTTGTGAGACACCTGAGCCCACGTTGGTACTGCCTTTAGGAGGATGTTGTGGTTTCTATGAGACTCTACCACTGGGCATGATAGTATGAGGAAATGTCTCCTGAATCCCACTTTTACTTTCTGATACCCAAATGGTATATCAGAAACTCTATCTTCCCCTAATAACTGGCACTGTCCACATTGTAATCTTGCTTTGTAGTCTATTTGTCTAGTGGTTTGAGTAGCCCCATACACTCTAGTCTAGTGGCAATGTCAAAATTCAGTTTAATGGAATCACTGATGTGTTCTATATAAGTATTTATTCCATGTGTACCAGTATCTCTACATTAACAGAGCCCAGAATAGACTAGAGGTGTAGGGACAGGTGCCACTCATATTACTAATTTTCTTCTGAAAGGAATTTACTGTATTAGTCAGTGTTCTTTAGTTGCAAAAGATGGAATCCACTCTAGCTAGTTAATTGGGAAGGAATTTTAAAACGTAACTCACAACATCTCCAGGACAACTAGGAATCAGGGCTGGATTCCAAAATTACCCAGGAATAATGCCCAGTTATATTGTACCAGTGGTCTGGTGAAAACCCAACAATAATCGCTGCTTCTTTCATGATAATGATCATGGTAGGGGCTAGGTGGCAGATGTCTAGCACACTTGGCTCTGGAGAACCAAACTTTACACTCCTGTGGAGGCCAGAAGTTTGAGTTGCGTGCATGTATCTACTACCTCATTTTCCCCCTTCCACTCCCAAGTCTTGCATGGGTACATAATAATAGCAGAATCTGTGTCACTTGTCTGCATGTATGTGTCACCACTATGGAGAATCGCAGTTTTAAATATATTGTTTTATTATCATTCTTTGTGTTGAGACAACTTACAATGCGAAACCCTACTAAAATGTGGAGATGCTGTGTAAGAGATTCAGGGCAGCAGTTACACTACAGGCCTGTTTTGACTTCGGGTTTTTATTTTTTAATTGAGGTGAAATTCACTTATGAAATTAACCATTTAAATGTAGAATTCAGTGACATTAAATGCACTCATATTGTTAAGCAACCATCAATGATCTCTGTCCGACTTTAAGACATTTTCACCCTCCCCCAAATGATTTCATGCCCATTAAGCAGTCACTTCCTATTGCTCCCCTTTCCCAATTTCTGGGGAGCCAATCTGCTTTCTTTCTCCTTGAATTTACCTATTCTGAACATTTCATATACATGAAGTCACAGAAAACTATGTGGCCATTTGTGTCTGCCTTTTTCACTTAGAATAATGTTTTGAGGTTTATGTTTGTTGTTGTAGGTATTAGGCCTTCACTCCTTTTTGTGGCTGCATAATATTCCTTGGTGTTAGTTCAGTTTGTTTTCCCATTAGCCCATGGATGGACATTTGGAATGTTTCCAACTCTTGTGAATAATGCTTCTATGAAAATTTGCGTACAAGTAGTTGTTTTCAATACTTTGAGGTATAAACCTAGGAGTAGAATTGGTGGATAATATATTAATTCTATGTTTATCTTTTTAAGGAACCACTAAGTTGCTTTTCATAGTGGCTGGACCATTTTACATTTTCACAAACAATGAATGAGCGTTCCAATTTTGATTAAGCCCAATTTATCTGGGTTTTCTTTCATCGCTAAGATCTTGGTGTCATATCTAAGAATCCATTGCCAAGGACAATGTCATAAATGTAGTATATCCTTATGCTTTCTTCTAAGATTTCAGGGTTCAGTTTTAAATTTTCCAGCAAAATTTTGCACTGGGTCTCTGTGCCTAACCAATGTCATTTGATTAAATTACATAGTCTCTGGAACACCTTAATTAAGGTGCTTGGGGATTGGTGTTCAGAAAGGAATTGAAACAGATCATTTCCTGTTACTTCTGGCCTTAGTTCTCTTTATTTATTTATTTTTATTAAACTTCAAAATATGAAGGATGTACAAATATTTCTGGTACATGGACTGCTTTTATAATGCTTTAGTCAGGGCTATTAGTATGCTCAGCACCAAATAGTTTCGTTGTACCTGTTAGGTAGGTTTCTACACCCACCCACACCCTTTTCTTGATTTGCAGTGGTTTCTACTTTTTCTGCATAGCACTCCTTTCAATCTTCATTTAGGATTTCAGTTACTGAGGAGAAAGAAAGGAAAGTTAATGCTATGGAAAATGAAGAAGCACAAGAGAAAAAGAAACTAAGTAACTCACTTTACAGGGATTTATAGTTTCTTACAATGTGGTATAGAACTTAAGTAATAAAAACGTACCATAATGCTCCTTTGTTTTTTATTTCACTAACTTGATGGAATGGTATATGCTCAGTTCATCAAAAAGCTTTACCCAGTTGTCTTCATGGGCTGTTAATAGCCTCATCTGGGTGGGTGGGGGGTGGAGAGACTCACTAGCCAGGGTACTAATTGGAATTTTAAGTGATTTATGCTCTATTTTAAACATTTCCAATGACTATGTATTCCTTAATAAGGAATAAAGGCAAGTTTTGGTCTATTTATCTAAATTTCTTTCTTTCTTTTTAAAAGAGATGGCAACATTTGACACCAGCACAGCCACAACAGTGCTGTTACTGGAAGTTCAGTACTTGTCTCTGAGGCTGAGTCAGTGAGAACAAAGAATGAGGATGAGTGGTTTGACTAAAAGGAAAGAGAAGTTTATTAATTTGCTGGCAAATGAGGACAGCAGTGGGCTAGTGTCTCAAAGACTGCCCTCCTGTCTCTCAGGAGAAATACAGGGCTTTCTAAAAGAGGAGTTTTCAGTGGGTGGGCTTAAGACCATGGGACTAGTATCACATATTGTGGCTTCTGGCTATTCTTCAACTATAATTGGTGGTTTTAGTTGACCTTATCTTCTGTGACTAGATCTTGTGACCCTTGTCCAGACAATTCTGTTGTGCCATCTCCTGTGGTTTAAGATACTGGAAAAGAACAAAGCAAAGATTTTTTTTGGCCCCTTTGATTGCTGGCTTTGATAAGGAATGTAAGTTTTAATTTCCCCAAAGGGTGGAGTTTTTAAACAGACAACTTTTAAAACATTTCATTGCCCATTTTCAGACCTTTATCTCTGTTACAATGTGGTTAATGATGTGACCTAAATCACACTCAGTCCTTTGAGCAGGATGATTCTCAGAGCAGTTGGGTACCTGTGGAATGCAGCAGTAGAGTTAAGCTTGCTTCTCTTTTTTCTAGAACATATATATTTGCAGAACTGATAGTCTGGGGAAGTATTTAGCTTGAAAGACAATTTGTTATTAGTAATATTCCAGATACAACCTTGATATGGTAAAATGAAGATTAGGAGTAAGAGATCCATTTCTACCAATATGATCATTTAGTCAAAATAAATAAGGCCAGATGATCACTTTTCTTTCATTTTTCTTCTGAGTTTAGAAAGTTTACATGCTTCTTGTATTATATTCTGAAAACTCAGAAAAGTATAAAAAGTGAATATGCTCAGCAATAGTCCCTCATCCCCCCATCAGTGATCCCTACTATCACCATTCATTTTTGTGTATTACTTCCTTCAATTCATGTTCTGAAGGAGCAGGAATCATATATTTCTTCAAACATATTAATGCACTCTTCTTTTTCACATGTACCTAAGTATGAGTGGCCCAAGGTTCACCTAAAGGCATGATTTGCCAACAGGAGGAGGAACACTCTGCTGGCCTTTGGAAAATGATTCCCAAAGTGTGGCATTTGGCGTGCTGAGCACTTAGAATGAAAGAAAATTGGAAGGCCTCGGAAGCTGCATCAGAGTCAAGGGCTTCCTTATCTTCCTTGTTTCTCTCTAGAAGCACAGGGAGGGCTCTCTGAAGTTTTCTTATCTGACTGAGGAAGTTCTTCAGAAAGAGACACAACTGCCTTCAATCCCCTGTCTAAATCTGATTAACCAGGGAGGATTCATCACTGCAGAAGAAACTGAAGGTCGTCCCCGTGCCCACCCAGACAGAAACTTTTCCTTCTCTTTTGAGAGATTTTTTCTGTGTAATGAGGCTCCCTTTGCCCCACAGAGCAGTTCTGCTCCTTACCTTCCTGTAACTTGCCAACACCTCTCTGGAGCCCAGAGGAACTTTATTCCAGGCTACTGTTTTTTCTTCAGGCCTCTAAAAATCATCTACTTCATGCTACAATTGCCTACATGCACCGCTTCCATCTCCTCCACGAGAAGGATATTTAAGCTTCCATCATCTGACCCTTGTTTGAGTTTCACAGTTTCTGGGACTCCTGTGAACTTGCATGTTAATAAAGTTGTATACCTTTTCTCCTTTAACATGTCTTTTGTCAGTTTATTTCAACAGACTCAATTATTGAGCCTTCAGAAGGAAAGTTTAAACTTTCCCATGGTTCTTTTAACAGAGAGGCAAAGATACTTTAAACTTTCATCAAAATAGGATCTTGAAGTCCTCCCTAAAAACCAGGGTCTATTGCGGGAGGAAAGAGTTTTCCAAATTCAGCTGCTCTTCTTTTACATATCAAATGTGAAGTTTAGCAGTCTGCATCAAAGAGTTTTACTACATACCACACAGAGGGAGAGAAATCAGAATATGAAATATGGAAAGTTCCTGCCCAGGGAAGGAACAAAGGGAAAACTGGAGAGAGAGGGAGCTGACTCTCCAGAGAAATAGGGTCATGGGTCGGGGAGAGGCGAGGGTGAAATTATTGGGCTTGAATTCTTTCCACCTTCTCTCCCTTCTGTGTCTGGTCCTTGGTTCACTGGTCTTGTGGTGGGAGTGAGGCAGGGCAAGATCAAGAAGGTCTGATGGAAGCCCCAGAATGCTCGAGCGCTCTCTTCCCCACTGTCATCAGTGGGGCAGGCTCAGGAGAGCAAGTGGGCTTTGGGAAGGGGGATGGGCAGAAGCTCCCATGGTCGGTGGTTTAGGGAGCTCACTGGCACATTTGCTAATAGTCACCTCTAGTGAGAAGCTAATTACTGCCCAAGCTGGGCGGGAAAGGAATTTGTAATGAAAGTTTAGAAAACTCAAATCTCCAGATTTACAGAAGTGGAATTTCTGGGTCAAAACATGAATATTTTAAGAGCATTTGATGTATGCTGTCAAATTGCTTTTCAAAAAAGTGATTCCAGTACTGTTTGAGATTATACTTTATCTTCACCGGGACTAGGCGTCATTTTTTAAAGGCTTTACCAATTTGATAGCTATCGTTTAAATAACTGGTTAAATTCTATGTAAAGAAAAATCTCAGACCCTTCACAGTTGTTGACATTTGTGTCTTACCTGGGTTGAGGCTATATCATTTCCTGATCAGCCTCTAAAATTGGCAAGCATGAATATTATTGCCACAATTATAACATTAGCTTTGCAGCCAAAGTGAGGTAAAGTACTATACCAATGGTTTTAGGTAATTCACACAAAGGAGATTTCCCCGAGGGGCCCTGACGTGGTTTTATTGGCTATAAGCTTCACCTGAATCAATAGTGATCTTGAGTTTCTGAAAAGATTCATGTTCCTAAGCTGTATTCGAAGGACAGTGTCCAGAATAAGGGAAGTGTTTGTAACAGCACTAGTCAGATTGTATCTGGAATATTATATTTATTTCTGGATTATATGCATACAAACAGGACCATAATTATTATGCCTTCCCCCCTCATTTTGTTACAGTATCACCACTCTGCTCTCTATTACTGTAAGTTTTACTTCTATTTAGATTCCATGTACGAGTGAGATTATGAAATACCTTACTGTGTCTGGCATGTTCACTTAGCATAATTTTCTTTAGGTTCATCCATGTTGCTGCTAATGGTAGCATTTCCTTTTCTTCTAAGGCTGAATTATATTCCATTTTTTTTCTTACCTTCCTCACTTCTCTTAGCATTCCTAGAATTGAAGAGACTTAAAACTTTCCTCCCAATTAGGCTTTGGATTAAGACAGTGTTGTGGCTGATTTGATCTTCTATCTCAAACTTTTTCAGCATCAGCTATAAGGCTTTCTTTCTTTCTTTCTTTCTTTCTTTCTTTCTTTCTTTCTTTCTTTCTTTCTTTCTTTCTTTCTTTCTCTCTCTCTCTCTTTCTCTCTCTCTTTCCTTCCTTCCTTCCTTCCTTCCTTCCTTCCTTCCTTCCTTCCTTCCTTCCTTCCTTCCTTCCTCCCTCCCTCCCTCCCTCCCTCCCTCCCTCCCTTCTTTCCTTCCTTCCTTCCTTC
>CAUYON010065469.1:0-31831 GCA_963573935.1 Arctocebus calabarensis
CGCCTGTGGTCCCAGCTACTTGGGAGGCGGAGGCAAGAGACTCGCTTGAGCCCAGGAATTGGAGGTTGCTGTGAGCTGTGATGCCACAGTACTCTATCCAGGGTGACAGCTTGAGGCTCTGTCTCAAAAAAAAAAAAAAAAAAACTAACATAATTCTGAGCAACCACATGTCATACATCATGCCCCTGGTGGAAACACCTATTTCTTTTTCAAGGACGCCTTATTCAGAATGATTAAAGGTTTCAATTCACATTCTCTTTCTCAATCACTCCATCTTTTCTCTTCCTCCTTCTCCCCTCTTGCCACTCTGAGGTTACCCTCTTGACAGAAATCATTTGTGTGCTGACAAAGTAGCCAACAAACACAATTTAAAACTAAGTGCACACAGTAAAAACCAGTAGTTATGATGAGAAAAAACATAAGGAAAAGGTGCTGTGCTTCAACAACAAACACTTTTGATGAAGGAAGGCTACCAGACAGAGATTTCTGTCTACACACAAGGAAACAAACTGTGTGGTTAATGCAATAATCTACCACCCACACAGGATGAAGGCTGGTGAGAGGACCTGGAGAATGCACCCAGGCAACACTGGAAGAGCCAGGTCACTGGCGGGGTGCCGGGGGTGGGGGTTGGGGGGACTTACACAAATCATTGAAGCCAGAGGTTTAGAAGGGAGGGAGCCTAGGACTAAACATTTTTGGTAAAAACTTTTTAGTCTGTCTGTCAGATAACTGAGAATGAGAATCTGGGGAAAACTGGACCCTAAAGGATTCCAAATTTTTCAGGAAGTAATAACCAGAAGAATAAATGAACCCTTGACAAAAATGTCCCAATTCTGAAGAATTTAAAAGAAACATTTAAAAACAAAAAACAAACCAGCAAGCAAAAAAACCTGAAAAACAAATGGAGAAAAACAAAAACAAAAACACAAAGGGAAACAGCACAGCTTAGGTTTCTGTTGTTGGTTATGTAAGGTTATATTCTCTGTTGCTGCCCACACCCCACGCTCAGGCCTTGCCAGGAGCCAGCACAAGAGTTCTCAGTGAAGGAAGGCAGCAGAGAGCTGCCCAGGTGCTCTCTTTAATCCTCAGTCGTCTGTTCCACAGAAAGCCACTGGTTTGCTAAGGGCTGAAATGCTGTGATTACTGATTAGAAACAGACAGATGATGAGGGTAGCGAGAGAAACACCTCAGTCTTCCAAATCCATACCTTACATGTGGGGATACCTAGGTGGACCTTCATTTCCTGGGCTCAGAAAAGCTCTTCTCCCTCTTTCACAAAGCAGAGTTGGCAGCATTTGTGATAATTGCCAGGGGCTGAACTGCTTGTTCTGTACATATTCCAGGACCCAATCAACAAGCCTCCATGCTCCTTCTGCCAACAATGCCTCTGAAGGCTTCTGGTGCAGAAAGGGTGCAGCACTTAAACCAAGCAGGACAAGTTTCTCCCTCTCTAATTTGAGAAAAGGGAATAAATTGATGACATTTCTGTCCACTTTTGGAACTGCAGGTATCCACAAAACCTGCTTTGCATACAGTATATTAATTATTTCCAAAAGAATGAAAAATGCATACTGACAACCTAACGCAAGAACAATTGATGATATAATTTCTCCCTACTTTAAATGCAGAGTTGCTTGACCTACCTTAGTGCAAACAGTACAGACGAGGAAGTAGTGCTGCTTGCCAGTCATCCCTAATTAGGAGATCTGCAGTGCACACAGTTCTCTTCCTTTCCCTGGTGCATTAAGCAGAAGTCTGAACTCCAAGTTCTCTTCCAAAAGAAATGTCTATCAGTTAACTGTTCTGAATGCACACAGCAATCTTACTATCCTTCCAGAGCTATCTGCGGCCTTAAGGGTAAGGATCAAGTGCCTAAGCATGGTATATAAGATCAAATATAACTAGTCTGGATCTGAAAACTTCACTTTGCCCCATTTTTTTTAGCAATGCTTGTAGTCCCCAATCTGCAATGCCAAACCAAGTTAATGCATCTATGCAACCGAACCTGCAGCAAAAGCCCACTCCTGGGGTTCATAGTTCAAGTTCAACATTCCTCCCCTCAGGTCTACCCACTCTCCATCCATGTTAGACCATAAAGCTCTTGAAATCCTGTTCACTGAAGGGATTTATTGCCACTGCCCATTGTTGGTAAACAAGAAGAAAGAGAACTCTCCAGCCAACATACCCTCAGGATTTTCCTCCTAGCATTCACCTGAATTCTGTAAGGCCAAGTTTGAGTTTTTAATATTTCCAAAAGACCGGCAGGTCTCCACCTACTGTATTTCTAATCTTACTGGTCCACTTCTCATTTCACTAGCCATAATTATCCTGTGGTGTGTTGGGGCTACTTTCTTTGCTCTCGCCTCCCCTATGCCCTTTGCAAACCATTACTCTTCTACCTCTTCCCCTTTGCTATCTTGCTGCTGTACACTTCAGCTCTCATCACAGCTGTCATCTCCCAACTCATTCATCACTCCCCCCACTTTACTGATGATGGTGTTGTCATCTGGCTTTCAAAATTCCTCCTCACCCCTTGAAGAGTAAGGGGCTTAAGAGAACAGACTCTAGATAGAATTAGACTGCCTGGGTTCAAGTCTTGGTTCTACCATATACTAGCTGTGTTGCCCTAACCATTTTCCTTAAACTTTCTTTTTGGAGTTATCTCATTTATGAAATAGGGGTAGTAAGTAATACATGTAGTAATCAATAGGATTTGTTGTACAAATTAAGAGTTAATATATATAAAGGGCTCAGAATGGTACCTGGCACATAGTAAGTGTTCAGTAAACATCAGCTAATTTCACTATCACATCGTCACCACCACCATCATTAATGACTATCCCAGTGTCCACATGGATAATTTACTGAACATGTTCCTGAGCTTTCTGACTTCTCTGAGCAATCTGTATCCAATAAACTTCTCCTTTGTACCCCAGCAACCCACTTCCGTTGTCACACCCTAGATCCTGTCATCACCAGAATTTCTCCATCTCCACAATCTTAAATGCACACATCCCATACCTCTGTCCTTCCAGGACTCATGTTCACCTGTCCTCCCTTTATCTGCTTGCCATTACAAAACCTCTAAATGCAAAACTTCTCTGTTTTACCTCTGTCAGCCCCCTCCTATCTTTGCCTCTTTTCATATCTTCTTACACTTTCTTGACAACAACCTCAATTTCCACACCCCAATTTTCTTTCTTTCTTTCTTTCTTTTTTTTTTTTTTTTTGAGACAGAGCCTCAAGCTGTCACCCTTGGTAGAGTGTCGTGGCATTACAGTTCACAGCAACCTCCAATTCCTGGGCTCAAGTGAGTCTCCTGCCTCTGCCTCCCAAGTACCTGGGACTACAGGCGCCCGCCACAATGCCCGGCCCTTTTTTGGTTGCAGCCGTCATTGTTGTTTTTGGCAGGCCCGGGCTGGATTTGAACCTGCCAGCTCAGGTGTACGTGGCTGGCGCCTTAGCCCACTGAGCCACAGGCACCGAGCCCCCAATTTTCTTCTGCACAAATTACCTGGCAAAACTTCTGTCTTATATGAATCAAACTATCAGCCCTTTCTTGATAGGGTTGCTAAAAGCTACTGAGGAGAATGCCACAGCTGTAAAGTCCAGTACTGCTGCTATAAATGCCTCACCTCCATCTTCCGGGTTACCCAGCAATCCTTCTATTTCCTTACCTAGTTTGCCATCTCCTGTCCTTCACAATGGCTATTTTAGACCTTACCATTCACCCTAAACCTGATCTCTTGCCTATTACCCACTTACCTCTGCTTTGACTCCCAATAAATAATCTATCACACCTTAGAAAGAACAGGAACAAGATTAGAACTATTGTAACTTCCTTCTGCACAACCTACAAACCCACCTTGACGGCATCCCATCCAGCCCTTTCTGCCTATCACAATGGAGGAGGTATCTTGTGTGAGGCTAAGCTTGTGCTCTGTGCTCAGTATTCTAACTCCTCTATCCTATAAGGCAGTGGGTGGTTTTTAAGTGTGGTCCCTGGGCCAGCAGCACTGGCACTCTCTCCAGGAACTTGTTGGAAATGCAAATTATCAGGCCCCACTCCAGACCAACTGAGTCAGAAACTCTGGAGTTAGGGCCTAGCAATCTGTTTTTAATAAGGTCTCCAAGTGAGTCCAATGCATGTTGAAATCTGAGAACAATTCTAAGGGATTATTTGTTGTTTATCCCCTTTCTTGTGTTTCTAACCTCCTTCTTTGGTGCAATGGTTCTCTTGCCGGAAGAGCCACAGGACACGCACGGTTGACCCTTGAACAACATGAGTTTGAACTGTGCAGCTCCACTTACATGTGAATTTTCTTCTACCTATGCCACCCCGATAGAGCAAAACCAACCCTTTGTCCTCTTCCTCCTCAGCCTATTCAACGTGAAGACAATAAGGAGGACCTTGATGATGATCCACATCCACTTAAGGAATATTAAATATAAAATTCTCTTCCTTATGATTTTCTTTCGTTTTTTTTTTAATTTTGAGACAGCGTCTTACTATGTCACCCTGGGTAGAGTGCTGTCATGTCACAGCTCACAGCAACCTCAAACTCTTGGGCTTAAGTCCCAAGTAGCTGGGACTACAGGCGCCTGCCACAATCACAGCTATTTTTTTATTATTATTATTAAATCATAGCTATATACATTAATGCAATCATGGGGTACAATGTGCTGGTTTTATATACAATTTGATTGCAGCCGTCATTGTTGTTTGGCGGGCCTGGGCTGGATTCAAACCTGCCAGCTCAGGTGTACATGGCTGGTGCCTTAGCCTGTTAAGCCACAGGCGCCAAGCCAATACAATTTGAAATATTTTCATCAAACTGGTTAACATAGCCTTCATGGCATTTTCTTAGTTATTGTGTTAATACATTTATATTCTACATTTAGTAAGTTTTGTTTTAGCAGGCCTGGGCTGGGTTCAAACCCTCCCCACCACGTGGCTAGCCCTGTAACCACTGTGCTATGGTAGCCAAGCTTTCAAATACTGTCTTAAACTTTCTTTCCTGGAGTAAACTAACCTGACACTTTAGTCTCTGTTAGGTTCCTACAGATGCTCTCATAGCACTCTGTACTTATCCTCTTATAACACACATGGAGTTTATAATTATTAGAAATGGAATGTCTGGGCCAGGCGTGGTGGCTCACACCTGTAATCCTAGCACTCTGGGGGGCGAGACGGGTGGACTGCCTGAGCCCATGGGTTTGAGACCAGCCCGAGGAAGAACAAGACCTCATCTCTAAAAAAAAATAGCTGGGCACTGGGGTGGGCACCTACTGTAGTCCCAGCTACTTGGGAGGCTGAAGCAAGGGAATCACTTGAACTCAAGTTTGAGATTGCAGTGAGCTATGATGTCATTGCACTCTACTGAGGTGACAAAGTGAGAGTCTGTTTAAAACAAAAAACAAAGAAATGGAATGTCTGTTTTCCTTGCCAGAGCATAAGGAAAAGTTGAAAGGTTATAAAGATTGAAATCATATTTATATTATTTACTATCTAATATTCTTAGTGCTCAGCTTAGTATAGTACTTAGCGCATAGTAAACACACAATAAATACTTGCTGATTGAACCTGTGCATGCACTGCAGCTCTGTTCAGAATGTTTTTTTATGATCTTTAACTGTAGTGAAATCCTACACATCCTTCAAGAAATGTTAACATCACTGTCCAGTCTCACCTGCACATACACAGCACCTTCCTGTTCTTATTGCACACACACCTGTTAATGCAATAATTACATACTATAATAACTAGCTTCATGTCTCAGTCTCTACCAAACTGTAAACTCCCCAAGGGGACAGACCATGTCTTGTTCACCTGTGTAGCTCTAGTGCTTAGGAAAGTACCCGACATTGATAGTTTATGGGCAATATTAAACCTAAGACTGTTCTAAGATTATGCTAAAAAGTTTTTTTTTTAATATCAAATCTGGGTCGCAATTCTAGCTCTGCTAATCATTAGCTGCATGATCACTGACAAGTTGTTTAACGTCTTTGGGCCTCAGTTTTTGCACTAGTGAAAAAGGGCTAATAATACCTATTTGGAAATATTGCTACGAAAATTAAACAAAATGACATAGTATGACAATTAATACACACAGTGCCTGGCATGCAGTAGCCTACTTTGGTTTCAACTTGATAGAGATGACCAGGACAAAACAAATACAAAAATAAGTTACAGCAATCAAGGGAAACTGAGATGGAGTGAGTCATTCCTTTTAATCATATGCCCAGGAAGAAACAAAATAAGCAGAATAAACTCTACTGGTGGCATCTCCCTCAGCACACACAGCTTGGTGAGAATTCACTCCAGAGACCTCTTGGCTAATGGCCACATCCGGCTCCCTAGCCCAGCAGGTCAGATCTTAATCTGCAGTACTAGGCATGGTTAATTTAGACTGGAATAGAAACTACCTAAAGAACATGTTTACAGGCAGGAGATGGAGAAGGAGAAGAACCTGACTGCAGCCACACAAATCAACTGTTTTGCAATGTGGCAGAAAACACTGCAGAACCGTTGGTGGAGACTAACACCCACCCACACAACTGCACTTACCTGTGGCCCCAAACCAGCTTGGACTATAATAGCTTTACCAAAACAATGGTCAGACCTGCATGCAGTGAACATCTCTAAGGTCAAATGACCCGTATACATACGGGCAACACCAACTAAGTTGACACCAAGCAGCTTTACACATACACTTCTCAGCCTATATGCACTGCCCACAAGCATCAGCTTCATTCCTCATGTATGCCAAACTTCCCAGCAGACTTAACGGTTTCTTCCCTCCTTATTCAGAACATGCTTACCTCTACAGAGCCACTGGTAGTCAAGTCACCTAGTGCCTTGGGGTCATTCGCTTTAGAATGCTGTGTGATTGCTATCGGTGTATGTGTCTCTTCGGGAGGGCTACCTCTCTTCTGGAGTTTCCTGATTTTGCTCCTCTGCCCACTGGAAGACACAGCAGGTCTAAGTGGAGTGCTTGATGGGCTCTGCCTCCTCCAAAATGCCCTGCCCCAACCTAACCCCAGAGGATGTAGCATATTATCTTCAGGAGCAAAGGCCAAAACATCTGCAGTTGGGAACTTTCTAAGAAACACCAGCACAGAATTGGAAGAGTCTGTCCTAAAAGCCTGGCAGCTCTGGGGTCTGCTACAGTCTGCCTGAATGCACATCCCTTCTAGCCACCAAAAGGCATGGCAAGTGGAGTCCTGGCAGCAGGTAGTCCAGCATGACTGGAGAGAAGGCGTTCCTTCAAGAAGTCGGAGGTGAGTGTCTCCCCCAGATCTCAGGCCAACTCCAAATTGTGTCTTCCCCTGCGGGCACCTGCTCTCGCTGGCATCTAAAAACAAAGAATGAAAATATTTTCAGAGGAAATTAAGACAGAGACTGCTGCTTCAAAAAGAGCCCTGAACACCAATGTTTGAGGGTGAGAGAGCTATCTAGTGAGTTGAACAGAGGAAACAAGACAGTGTTTTTTGGTTCAGGATATTCTAGCTTGTAGAAGTTACTGCTCCATATTCATCAGTGGTTCCCCTTCTCAGTGAATCCCTACTATGCAGAACCTTTTCATGAATTGGGGCTCAGCGCCTGTGGCTCAAGTGGCTAAGGCGCCAGCCATATTCACCTGAGCTGGCAGGTTCCGAATCCAGCCCGGATCGCCAAACAACAATGACGGCTGCAACTAAAAAATAACCGGGCATTGAGGTGGGCGCCTGTAGTTACTTGGGAGGCAGAGGCAGAAGAACTGCTTGAGCCCAGGAGCTACTTGGGAGGCAGAGGCAGAAGAATTGCTTGAGCCCAGGAGTTGGAGGTTGCTGTGAGCTGTGATGCCACAGCACTCTATCCAGGGTGACAGCTTGAGGCTCTGTCTCAAAAAAAAAATTTCATGAATTGGAATTGAAAAAAATTTTTTTTTTTGTAGAGACAGAGTCTCACTTTATTGCCTTCGGTGGAGCGCCGTGGCATCACACAGCTAACAGCAACCTCTAGTTCCTGGGCTTAGGAAGGTTCTTAGTAGGTTCTTGCCTTAGCCTCCCGAATAGCTGGGACCACAGGTGCCTGCCACAACACTCAGCTATTTTTTTGTTGCAGTTCGGCCAGGGCCGGGTTTGAACACACCACCCTCGGTATATGGGGCCAGCGCCCTACTCACTGAGCCACAGGCACCGCCCTGGAATTGAAATTTTTTAAAAGGAGGTATTCTGATAGAAGTATATGAGGGTGGCAGGGGAGTAGAGTAGAGTCAACACTCGATCTCCCACTCACTTCTAAGGCATTTATTTCTCAGGGACAATGTGAGGACTAAAGAGCTATGGGACCACAAAAGGTAGCTGGATAAGTTGGAATATTCCCCCCATTGAACTGGCAGCAACCAGACTGAGCACTCTTAACTTCATTCAGATTATAGGTACATCCATTTTCTTTTTAAGATGGGGGGTCTCACTATCTTGCCCAGGCTGGTCTTAAACTGTTGGCCTCCAATGATCCTCCTGCCTCAACCTCCCAATGTGCTGGGATTACAGGCATTAGCCACTAAGCCTGACCTATTTTCTATATAATGATTTGCAAAAGTCAGGTGGTTTTGCATATAGGAGTTATCAGCCAAAGTAGTAGTTAAGATTACCAAAAATTCTCATGATGAGTAGATTCTGCTAAAAGGAACTTCCTAACAACAAGCCATGTCATGACAAGAAATAATAGAACAGAAGTACAACAATGACCTACTGTGGGTAACCTAGATAAGATGGTCCAAAATTCCAGCTCATATTGCTTGTGGATAAACTTTGAGCTGTTGAATTACCTCAGGCACAGCACTGATTTTCCTAAAATATTATATCACCATTGTTTTCTTACCTGAAGTCAAAACATGTCCTCAATGAAAGTTGTTATATGGCTGGGCAGAAGGTCGTGAGATATCTCACTTGATTATTCACAGTTGGTTACAGATTGAACTCCTTGTTCCATTCTCCCCCCACCACCCCTCTTCTGCATTTGACTAGTCTTTTTTTTTTTGAGACAGAGTCCCACTATGTCCCACTATGTCTTTTTTTTTTTTTTTGAAACAGTAGTCCCACTACTAGACTGCCATGGCATCACTGTTCACAACAACCTCAAATTCTTGAGCTTAAGTGATTCTCTTGCCTCAGCCTCCTGAGTGGCACCCACCACAACACCCAGCTATTTTTTTGTTGCAGTTGTCTCTATTGTTTAGCAGGCCCGAGCTAGGTTTGAACCTACCAGCCTCGGTGTATATGGCTAGTGCCCTAACCACTGACCAACCACTTGACTGGTCTTAAAAAAATAAACAAAAAGAGGCTTGGCGCCCATAGCTCCATGAGTATAGCACTGGCCACATACAATGAGGCTGGCGGGTTCAAGCCCCACCCGGGCCTGCTAAACAACAATGACAATTGCAATCAAAAGATTGTTGGGTGTTGTGGTGGGTGCCTGTAGTCCTAGCTACCTAGCAGACTGAGGCAAGAGAATCGCTTAAGCCCAAAAGTTTGAGGTCACTGTGAGCTGTGATGCCACAGCACTCAGGGCAACAACTTGAGACTCTTGTCTCCAAAAAAAAAAAAAAGAAAGGAAGAAAGAAAGTTGTTACACAGTTCATCTCATCTCAAGGGCTTAGTTATATAGATGTCTATAACCACCTGTTGTCAGAGTTATATAGGAACAGAACTAGGGTGAAGCAAGAAAGATGCTTCAGGAATAAAATCTAAGGAGGTGATCACTCTCAGAGTCACTGGGGTACAGGGTTGGCTTACACAACTGTGAAAATTATGTGCTCTAGGTGCCTCTCTATCCTCACCCTAGTCCTGGTCCTGGGGTTATAACATAAAGTACATATTAGAATTACACACAGAAAACATGCAATAGAATCAAAACATAGGAAAAGTGAGTAACCATGTCTGCAGGTACACATAACTTAAAAAAGGGTTCTGACTGACTAAAGCAACAACCTGAAAATCAGTCAAAGCCAGCCTGGCTCCCATAAAATATTTTTTAAATGTCCAACAGACTAATGTGAACACTAATAAACTAGAAGATAAAAGGAACATAAAGGCAGTTAGGAACACTCTGGAAGCAAGCGTTGACACCAACCTAACATCAGACAAGGCAATTTTGAAGGCTAGAGAAAACAGAACTTTAAGAAAAGATGAACAGCCTGGGTGCCTTGGTGGCTCAGCCTATAGTCCTAGCACTCTGGGAGGCCAAGCAGGAGAATGGCTTAACTATGTGAAGCCAGAGCCCCAAACCCCATCTCTACTAAAAACAGAAAAGTCTTCTGGGCGTGGTAGCACACACTATATTCCCAGCTACCTGGTCGCTGGTCGGCTGAGGCAAGAGGATTATCTTGAGCCCAGGAGTTTGAGGTTGCTGTGAGCTAGGCTGATGCCAGGGCACACTGGCCCAGGCACCAGAGCAAGACTCTGTCTCCAAAACAAATAGCACCCCTCATTTTCTTATCCATCTTCCTACATAGCCATTAAGAGTATGAATTTTGGTCAAACCTGAGTATACAGACTGCTGAAATCAATAAAGTGTTATACCAGTAATGACTATCAGTTACCTTTACAGCAACTATCCTTCACTCTTCTCATACCAATTCTCTCACATTTAACATGACAAATGAGAAGTCAACACAGATGAAAATAACTTGCACTTTTCTGTAAGCCACTATTTTATTTTATTTTAAAAAATGCACTGAGACTTCCAATTCTGCCCTTGAAGGAGGAATTGCTATAGAAGTTGTCTTCCCATCATGAACAACTAAAAACTAGACAAAACATATAAAGCAACTGTTTTTAGACACTGGACAACAGGCAATGCAGGACTGTGATCACTGAGATGAAGGAAGAAACCAGGTGAGTCCCACCACGACTTCCTGCAGGGGGTGGAGGGGGCACACTCCAGGCTGTGACACAAGCAAGAAGTCAAGCGGAATAGAGCAATTGCTGAATCAGGCAAACAGAGTTCGAGGTGGCTGTCATGGCTAGATTTTTTTTTTTTTTTGGAGTCAGAGTCTCAACTCTGTCACACTTGGTAGAGTACCCTGACATCATAGCTCACAGCAATCTCAAACTCCAGGGCTCAAGTGATCCTATTACCTCAGCCTCCCAAGTAGCTTGCACTACAAGTGCCTACCACGTCTGTTTACTTTTCTATTTTTAGTAGAGATGGGGGTCTCACTCTTGCTTAGGCTAGTCTTGAACCCATGAGCTCAGGCAATCTACCGGCCTCAGCCCCCTAGAGTGCTAGGATTACAGGTGTGAGCCATCACGCCTGGCCATGGCTAGAATTTTTGAACAAAGTACCAGAAAGAGCTAAACAGAGAAAGAGCTCCAGAAATCTGGATAGTGGTAATCTTTAGTTTGGGCTAAATACCAACTTACAAAAGTGTAAGTTGATGGGCGGCGCCTGTGGCTCAAAGGAATAGGGCACCAGCCCCATATTCCAGAGGTGGTGGGTTCAAACCCAGCCCCAGACAAAAAAAAAAAAAAAAAAAGTGTATGTTTAAACTGTAGTAGGGGCTCAGCGCCTGTGGCTCAACGGGCTAAGGCGCCAGCCATGTACACCTGAGCTGGTGGGTTCAAGTCCAGCCCGGGCCACCAAACAACAATGGTTTCTTCGCTGCAACCAAGAAATGGCTGGGCGTTGTGGCGGGCGCCTGTAGTCCAAGCTACAGAGGGGCAGAGGCAGGGCAGAGGCAGGAGACTCGCTTGAGCCCAAGAATTGGAGGTTGCTGTGAGCTGTGATGCCACGGTACTCTGTCCAGGGTGACAGCTTGAGGCTCTGTCTCAAAAAAAAAAAACAAGAAAGAAACTGTAGTAGGGGAATTAGACAATATTTTGAACTTAATGAAAATGAAAAGTATTCTGGGCCCCTCTCCCTTGTGAGGATGCTTACTGTAGTGTGGTCTGTATTAGTGAAGTATCTGCAGGACCTAAATGCCTGTCAGTATGAAAATAGTTACTGTATAATATTATGTACCATTTGAAAAGAATGAAGTAGAACTTTATATACTGCCACAGAAATATCCCTCCCCCATGATATCTTGGTTAAGTTAAAAAAGCAAGTTAAAATCTATACATTATGGTCTTATTTCTGTTACTTACAATGAAGCTATTTTTGTATGTCCACATATACTATCTGCATGTAGAGAGATTTATAAAAATAAAGGACTTTTGCAGTAAAAAACAAATAATGATCTATGTTTACATCATAAAAGCCTGAAAAAAAGGGTAAATTAAACCCCAAAATTAGTAGAGAAAGTAAATAATAAAGATAAAAGTAGAAAACAAAACAATAGAGAAAAAACAATGAAAATAAAATCTGGTTGCTCATAAAATCAAGTCAGATCTGATAAAGCTCTATTTATACTGATCACGGAAAAAAAAAGGATAATCACAAATTACAACCACAGCAGCTGGCATCTGTAACCCTAGCACTCTGGGAGGCTACAGCAAGAGTATTACTTAAGCTCAGAAGTTCAAGTCCAACCTAAGCAAAAGCAAGCCTCTGTCTCTACTAAAAATAGAAAAAAATTAGTCGAATGTTGTGGCAGGTGCGTGTAGTCCCAGCTACTTGGGAGGCTGAGAGAGGAGGACTGCTTAAACCCAGAAGTTTGAGGTTGCTGTGAGCTAGACTGATGTCACAGGACGCTAGCCTAGACAACAGAATGAGACTCTGTCTCAAAAAAAAAAAAAAATCTTAAAAGAGAAAAGAATGAAAGAAAGGATATCACTACAGATCTAGTAAACCAGGGGCCACAAACTGTGGCACAGGGACCAACTTGGGCTGCTATCTACTTTTGTAAATAAAGTTTCATTGGAATAGAGTCATGCTCCTTTATATATGTTTTAACTGTGGCTGTGCTGCTCTATGATGCCAGAGGTAAGTTGTAACAGAGACCATAAAGCCTACTAAGCCTAAAATATCTTTTTTTTTTTTTTTGAGACAGAGCCTCAAGCTGTCACCCTGGGTAGAGTGCCGTGGCATCACAGCTCACAGCAACCTCCAATTCCTGGGCTCAAGCGAGTCTCTTGCCTCTGCCTCCCAAGTTGCTAGGACTACAGGCACCCACCACAACGCCCAGCCATTTTTTGGTTGCAGCTGTCATTGTTGTTTGGCGGGACCGGGCTGGATTCGAACCTGCCAGCTCTGGTGTACGTGGCTGGTGCCTTAGCCCCTTGAGCCACAGGCGCCGAGCCCTAAAATATCTTTAAGAAAAAGTCTGCCACCCTTTTCCATCTTCTTCCTCTGGTGGAAGATAGTGTACCTGCTTTTAATTACTATTTACCATAAAGTAGAGCATAAATTTAGATGTTAACTTACAGATGATTGATAAGTTGCAAATGATTTTGATTTTTTTTATTACATCATAACTGTGTACATTATTGCATTTATGGGGTAGAGATAGAGTCTTACTAAGTCGCCCTTGGTAGAGCGCTGTGGCATCACAACTAATAGCAACATCTAACTCTTGCGTCACAGTTCACAGTAACATCTAACTCTTGGCCTTAAGCAATTCTCTTGCCACAGCCTCCCAAGTAGCTGGGACTACAGACATCTGCCACAATGCCTGGCTATTTTTTGGTTGTAGTTGTCATTGTTGTTTGGCAGTCCTGGGCTGGACTTGAACCTGCCAGCTCTGGTGTACTGGCTAGCACCCTTGCCGCTAAACTACAGGCACTGAGCCATGATTTTGATTTTTTAAGATATAAATTATTTCCATCCATCTGTTTACAACACGCCCAACAGGAATCTAGGGTCATTGTGACAAAAGGCAGCACAAAACTTGTGGCTTCCTGTAAACAAATGCCCTACATGTGGGGATAGGAAAAATAAAGAGAATCATGTAAGCCCAAGAGTTTGAGGTTGCTGTGAGTTATGAAAGTACAGTACTCTACCCAGGCGAGAGCTTGAGACTCTGTCTCTAAATAAATAAATAAATAAATTAATTAATTAAATTAAATAAGAGAAGGTGAAAAACAAAAAAAGATATAAATTATTTCCATCCAATATAAAAGATAATCTCCAAGGTTTTGCTTTCATTGTCCTGTAAGTTATTAATGTTTCATATCTAACTTGCAAACTTATTTCATCATTCTTTTCCTGACTAACTTTATGTTTTTCAAAAGCAGTTTTAATGCCCACTGGTTCCTTTATTCATGAGTTAAATAAATCTCTGACACAGGCTCCCTTTATATTTGTTAGAATGATGTCTAGCTTTTTGCAATTTACTCAGAAACACACAAGAGGCTTACATTCACTTAGGCCACAAATCATAAGAAAATCACCAAATTTCAGGGAAAGAAGGAGATTTAAAAAATGTATTTAGTGCAATGTCCTTCTGTGGCTAAAATCCTCTCTAAAACAACAAGTATTTTCCAGTCTGTGTACTTAACTTCTGCAATTAAGACTTTATTTATTTATTTATTTTTGAGACAGAGCCTCAAGCTGTCACCCTGGATAGAGTGTCATGGCATCACAGCTCACAGCAACCTCCAATTCCTGGGCTCAAGGGAGTCTCCTGCCTCTGCCTCCCAAGTAGCTGGGACTACAGGCACCCACCACAACGCCCGGCCATTTTTTGGTTGCAGCCATCACTATTGTTTGGTGGGCCCGGGCTGGATTTAAACCCACCAGCTCAAGTGTACATGGCTGGCGCCTTAGCTGTTGAGCCACAGGTGCCGAGCCTTATTTATTTATTTTTGAGATGGAGTCTCACTCTGTTACCCTACGCTACAGTGCCCTAGCATCAGCCTAGCTCATAGCAACCTCAAACTTCTGGGCTCAAGTGATCCTCTTGCCATAGCGTCCCGAGTAGCCGGCAATATAGGCATCCACCACAACATCCAGCTAGTTTTTCTAGTGAGATGAGGTCTCACTCTTGCTCAGGCTGGTCTTGGACTCTTGAACTCAGGCAATCCACCTGCCTCAGCCTCCCAGAGTGCTAAGATTACAAGTGTGAGCTACCACATCCAGCTGAGAATTTATTTTAATAAGGCAAGCCAGTCTATCTGCTTCATACATACTTAAAAAGTCATTACAAAGACAATGCAGCAAGATGGAAAATTGTTTACAAAGTAATGCTGAGAATAAAAAACTAAACATAAAAGTGCATACATAGTCTGGTTAACAGCCAAAATACCTATAAATGGGCAAGAGATGGAAGTAAACACATAAGAATTCAACAAACATGTAACTCTGCACCTTCTACTATGTGATAGAAAGTATGGCAGGTGCTAGGGATAAAAAAATGAACAAGATAGACAGGTGCCTCAGGCCTCACTGAATCTAAAGGAAAAAGATAAAACATGTAATTTCAACTCAGTGGGACAAGCACTGTAACATGAAAAATATAAACCCTATTGAAGGCCCATGGAAGAGGCAATCTGATCAAGTCTGGGGAGTCAGAGTCAAATTCCCTGAAGAAATGACACCTAACTGTGACCTAAAAGATGAAAAGGAAAAAACAAAGAGGAGGCAGGGAGGTAGAATGCTTTGTCAAAGGCCCAGAGGCTTAGAAAAAACATACCAAGAATTAAAAGTGATTCAGCATGGTGAAATACATTAATAGTTTCTTCCCTATATAATTTAATCCATATCATAGGTTCAATTACTGCTTATACTTCCATGTAGAATCAAATGTAAATTCATATTTCCAGTCCAGACTGTTTCTCTGCTGCCTTCCAGTGACAACACAAAATATCATAGACCTTTATCTGCCTATTACATAAAATAAAACTAAAAGTAAAACCATTGAAACAGAATCGACTTTGATAGTGTGGTCCTTGGATAACCTTCCTGAACCTAATGCAGTGGCCTTCAAAATTCTATGTGTCATGGAATGGCCTCCCTCTCCAGACTCACTCTTCAGAGCTTGATCTATGTGCTTAAGTCCTACTGGTTCTCCTTCAGTTTTTGGAAGGAACTGTGCTCTCTCTTCCCACAGGTAACTAAAACTATAGGGATGGATGAGATTATTTGGGCAGAGGAGATGTTCAGGATTCATCTTCATATTCCTCCTTATTCAGCTCAGATTCTATGGTCTATCACTTCCATCTCTCCAGTATTGATATTCTCTACTCCTTTACCCTAGCTGCCTGGGAAAATAGGAATGATGAATGGATTATGTCCTGAGAACTGGATAAAATTACCCATCTGCACAGATTGATCCCACTCTAACTACAAGACCTCCATTCTCATCAGCATTGGGTTTCCTGGCCATTCTTTGAGTTCCTACCTACATTTATTTTATCTCCTGCAGTTGCCTTCAAATATCCTCCATTCTTTTCAAAATTCAGGCACCCTTACTTCCCACTTAGCTATTATCTTTATCTCCTTATTCATTCATCCTTTCAGTAAATATTACTGAGCACTTGTTCCATGCTGGGGCATTACTTTGATGAAGTTTATGATTTAAATGGAGAAGACAGAAATTAAGCAGAAAGAAATAACGAATGTAGAACTGCAAACTAATATAAGTGCTCTGTAGTAAAGAAATTCAGCCTTTATGGAATAAAGATGGCTAAACTTGGAATTTATTGTACAGATATACTAGTACTATGGGATATCAAAAATTATTAACTGCACACTGTTTGAAATAGAAAATAACTGGAAACAACTTATATATCCATCAATTGAGAGCTGGTCAAATAAATCATGGAAGATCCATGCAGCTGCTGGGGTGACTAGAGCTACTCTATACAGCTCTGATGTCCAGGGTACACCGTGGGACAGGGAAAGGTACAGAGCAGTGTGTGTAGTATGCTACAGTTTGTGTGCGTGTGGAGAGAAAGAATATAGTGTGTGTGTATGCAGAGACTATTTTTGGAAGGATATTCAAGAAATTGGCATGGTTGCATTTAGGAAGAGAAACTAGATAGCTGGGAGCCAGAAATGACAGACACATTTGTTCTTTAAATACACTTTTATGTCTTTTGAATTTGTCTAATGTACATGAATTATCTTTTGAAAAATAAATTTTAAACAAACAAAATGTTCAATGGCTTCCTAGACTCTTCAAATGAAGATCAAAATCTTTAACCTGAAGAGATATTGCATGGTCGGGGCGCTGCCCACCTTTTTGGCCCCATCCTATATCATGCTCTCCCCCCCTTCTCCATCTAGGTCCGCACCTCCCCAAGTCTTCTTCCATTACTTAAATGACCCATTCTCCCTCCCCTTATTGGGCCAGTGCTCATTCTGCCCCCTATGCCTGAACTTCTCTTGACTCCATTCTCCACCTAACTCCTCACATAAGGTCTTGGAACTACCATTTCCTCAAAAAAGTCTCCATTTGCTCAATATCTTTTTCCCCTCACTACACTGTAAACCAGACTGTGTCTGTTATTCTGTTTTATCTTTCACCCCTGTTATCTCCAATTTTATCACAGGGCTTAGTATATTACATTGTAGGCACTCAAAAAATCTTTTTAAATGAATGCATGCAGGCGTATGCATAAATAGAGCATTGAAATGTCAGGAAACCAGGTAGCCAGATATCAAGTGGGTCATACTGAAGACATCCAGATTGGTGACAGGACTTTGAATGGAGATGAGGCCCACATGCCACAATAAATGAGGGGAGTGAGTGATGGTTTGCAGATGAGTAATGATTAGGTGTAGATTATAAAGTGGTATAAACCTCAAAGAGCAGAAGTTTTTATATGAAAGTGGAGGAGGAATATTCAAGAAGTGACAGCAAAGAGTAATAAGGACATCAACCTTACTTCCTGACTCAGAAGTAGGCATATGGGAGATACTGGCATATGGGAGACTGAATAGCCATTACCTGCAGGCTAAGGAAAACAGTGTCTTTCTCCCAGAAAAAGCCAGTATCAGAACATTCTGTCTATGAGTAATGTCTTAACCAACAAGCCTGAGTACAGGTGGAGTCAGTTTAAAAGCTAGGGGTGGGCTGGGAAATGCTTAAGTGCAAGTGAGTCAAAAAGCACAAAGTTATACAGGAGCATCAAATCAGACTCACACAAATCACAATGGTTAAGGCACTTTATAGCAAAAAAAAAAAAAAGAGAGAGAGAGAAAATGATGACAGGATGACTACCTATTCATCCTTGGTATAAAATGGGAAAGCTTTGAGGCAAATCACAAGACAAGTCTTACCAATGGAATTTGTTGAAAATATGTAGATTCAGATGAAAGCAGCACATTGTACCCCTTGATTGCACTAATGTACACAGCTGTGATTTAATAAAAAAATAAAAAGAAAAAAAAAGAAAAGAAAATATACAAATTCAGACTCAGGGGAAACAACTGAGGAGATTTATGGGGATTACCAGGTCAAGGGGAAGATAACAAAAAATTCTATCCCCTGGCTCGGCGCCTGTGGCTCAGCGGGCTAAGGCGCCAGCCACGTACACCTGAGCTGGCGGGTTCGAAGCCAGCCTGGGCCCACCAAACAACAATGACGGCTGCAACCAAAACAAAATGGCCAGGCGTTGTGGCGGGCACCTGTGGTCCCAGCTACTTGGGAGGCAGAGGCAGGAGACTCGCTTGAACCCAGGAATTGGAGGTTGATGTGAGCTGTGATGCCATAGCCCTCTATCCAGGGTGACAGCTTGAGGTTCTGTCTCAAAAAAAAAAAAAAATTATATTCCCTGATTGTTGTTAACAGCTCTGGTAAAATCTAGAACTTTGAAAGAGGAGCAGATGGGCAGTGCCTGTGGTTCAGTGGGTAGGGTGCCAGCCCAAAATACCAAGGGTGGCAGGTTCAAACCCACTCCTAGCCAAAACTGCAAGAACAACAACAACGACAACAAAAATAGCCAGGCGTTGTGGTGGGCGCCTGTGATCCCAGCTGCTTGGGAGGCTGAGGTAAGAGAATCACCTAAGCCCAGGAGGTTGCTGTGAGCTGTATGAAGCCATGGCACTTTACCAAGGGGGATAAAGTGAGACTGTCTCCACACACACAAACACACACACACACAAAAGAAGACGAAGAAGAAAAAATAAGAAAGAGGAGATAAAAGCAAGGAGAAAAGCTTGCTGCAAAGCCCTTTGGAAGAATTTTCAAGAAATTGCATTTAGGAAGAGAAACTAGGTAGCTGGGAGACAGAAGTGGAAAGCCTGCAAAGTCCTTCTTTTGCGTCTGTGGATCTCCGAAGAACATCACATAAGTCAGACAACTACCTGGGTTATAAAAGGGAAATGTTTCATAACCCAAGCACTGTCCATGCTTTGTGAGGTGATCTGGAAGCCTCTGCTAGAGACCTCATCCATAACTCCAGGCCAGAATAAACATGTTTAGTAAGGGAAGGATGAAGCTGGGGAGTCATACAGAATGTCTCTAACTCTCTCTTCACTGAATCTCTTGATTGTTGTGTCCCTAAAATTATTACTACAATTTAGTAATGGGTAAGATCTGACAACTGGATCCTTTGCCTTACCTTTAGTAAGTAGAGTCTGGCAGAAGACAGATGATCAGAAACATTGGTATTTTAAAAAAATTTTTATTAGTATATACCACATAATATTTGTATGTATTTATAGGATACATGTGATATTTTGTTACACATATAGAATGTGTCATTATCTAGTTAAGGTATTTAGGATATCTATCACCACGAGCATTTATCATTTCTGTGTGTTGAGAACAGTCCAAATCCTCACTTCTAACTATTTTGAGATGTACAATACATTGCTGTTAACTGTAATCACCCTACTTTTCTGTTGAACATTAGAATGCATTCTTTCTAACTATATGTTTGTACTCATTAACCAGCCTTCCCCAACCCCCACAACACACACATACCCGCACCCTTCCCAACCCCTGGAAACTATCATTCTACTCTACCTCCATGACATCAATTTTTTAGCTCCCACACATGAGAACATGCAATATTTGTCTTTCTGTGTCTGGCTTATTTCACGTAACATAATCACCTCCAGGTCCATCCATGTTGCTGCAAATGACATGATTTCATTCTTTATCACCAAATATTATTCCATTATATAAATACATCACACTTTCTTTATCCAGTCATCTATTGGACACTTAGCGACTAATTCCATATTTTTGCTACTGTGAACAGTGCTACAATAGACTTGAGGATGCATGTATCCCTTTCGTTTTCTTTGGATAAATAATACCCAGCAGTGGGATTGCTGGGTTATTTGGTAGTTCTGTTTCTAAAGTTTTTTGAGAAATATCTATACCATTTTCGATAATGACTGTAGTATGTTACATTCCCACAACAGATGAGAGTTCTCTTTTCTCCATACCCTGGCCAGTATCTGTTATTTTGTATCTTTTTCAACATAGCGATTCTAACGGGGGCAAGATGGTATCTGGCTGTGGTTTTGATTGGATTTCTCTGATAGTGATACTGAACATTTTTTCATATACTTGCTGACCACCTGCACATCTTCTTTTGCAAAATGTCTACTTAGATTCTTTGCACACTTTTTAATAGGACTGCTTAGGAATTCTGCTGTCAAGTTGTCTGAGTTTCTTGTACATTCTCGATATTAGTCCCTTATCCGATGAGTATTTCGCAAATATTTTCTCCCACTCAACAGGCTGCCTCTTATCACTTTTTTTTTTTTTTTGGCCAGGGCTGAGTTTGAACCTGCCACCTCCAGCATATGGGGCCGATGCTGTACTCCGTTGAGCCATAGGCACCACCCCCTCTTAACACTTTTGATTGTTTCATTTGCTGTGCAGAAGCTTTGTAGTTTAATATACAAAACTACAAATCCCCTTGTCTATTTTTATTTTTGTTGCCTATGCTTTTGGAGTTTACCCATAAAATCTTTTTTTTTTTTTTTTTTTTTGTAGAGACAGAGTCTCACTTTATCACCCTGGGTAGAGTGCCATGATGTCATACAGCTCACAGTAACCTCCAACTCTTGGGCTTAGGCTATTCTCTTGCCTCAGCCTCGCGAGTAGCTGGGACTACAGGAGCCCGGCTATTTTTCTGTTTTGCAGTTCGGCAAGGCCGGGTTTGAACCCGCCACCTTCAGTATATGGGGCCAGCGCCCTACTCGATGAGCCACAGGTGCCGCCCCTACCCATAAAATCTTTATCTGAGCCCAACATCCTGGAGTGTTTCCTTTATGTTTTCTTCTAATAGCTTTATAAAAAAGCTTTAGTTTTTTCCAGACTTACGTTTAATTCTTTAACCCATTTTGTGTTGATGTCTGTATACAGTGAGAGATAAGGGTCTAGTTTCGTTCTTCTGCATATAAACATCCAGTTTTCCCACAACCATTTATTAAAGAGGATGCCTCTTCTCCAGTGCAGTGGTTCTCAACCTTTATAATGCTGCAGTGGTTCTCAACCTTTATAATGTTAAAAAGGGGTTGCAACCCACAGGTTGAGAACCACTGCTCTAGTGAAGTTCTTAGCATTTTTGTTGAATATCATCTGGCTGTAAGTATGTGGGTTTACTTCTGGCTTCTCTCATTTCAGTGTCTGTTTTTATACTAATACCATGGTGCTTGGGTGACTATAGCATTGTAATATATGTTAAAGTCAGATAGTGTGATGTCTCCAGCCTTGTTCTTTTTGCTCAAGATTGCTTTGGCTATTTAAGGTCTTTTGGGGTTTCTCGCAAATTTCAGGATTGCTTTTTCTATTTCTGTGAAAGATGTCTGGTTATTTTGACAGAAATTGCATTAAATCTAAAGATAGCTTTGCATGGTACAGTCATTTTAACAAAATTAATTCTTTTTTTTTTTTTTTTTTTGAGACAGAGCCTCAAGTTGTCACCCTGGATAGAGTGCTGTGGCATCACAGCTCACAGCAACCTCCAATTTCTGGGCTTAGGCGAGTCTCTTGCCTCCGCCTCCCAAGTAGCTGGGACTACAGGCACCCGCCACAATGCCCGGCCATTTTTTGGTTGCAGCCGTCATTGTTGTTTGGCAGGCCTGGGCTGGATTCGAACCCACCAGCTCAGGTGCACGTGGCTGGCGCCTTAGCTGGTTGAGCCACAGGCGCTGAGCCCAAAATTAATTCTTCTATTCCATAAGCATGGGATATCTTTCTCTGCGTATGTGTGTGTCCTCTTCAATTTCTTTCATGAGTGTTTTTTAGTTTTCCTTATAGAGGTCTTTTACTTCCTTGGTTAAATTTATTCCTAGGTATTTTTTTTTGGGGGGGTAGCTATTGTAAAAATTGTTTTCTTGTTTTCTTTTTCAGCTAGTTCATTATTAGGGCATAGAAATTCTACTGACTTTCATATGTTGATTTTTGTATTCTTCAACTTCACTAAACTTGTTTATCAGTTCCAAGAGTTTTTTTTGGTGGAATCTTTAGGTTTTCCTAAACACAAGATCATTTCATCTGTATAGAGGAACAATTTGACTTTCTCTTTTCCAATTTGGATGTTTTTTATTTTTTTCTCTTGCCTGATTGCTCTGGCTATGGCTTCACTGAATAGGAGTAATGAAACTGTTTTCAGCTTTTCCCCATTCAGCATGATGTTAGCTGTGGGCTTGTCATATACTGCCTTTATTATGTTGCACTATGTTCCTACTATGCCTAGTTTGTTGAGCAGTTTTTTTGTTTGTTTGTTTTGAGACAGGGTCTCAAGCTGTTGCCCTAGGTAGAGAGCTATGACATCACAGCTCACAGCAACCTCCAACTCTTGGGCTCAAACAATCCTCTTGCCTCAGGTTTTTGTTTTTTTTCCTTCTATTTTGAGTAGACACAGGGTCTCACTCTTGCTCAGGCTGGTCTCAAACTCATGAGCTCAAGCAATCCACCCCTCTCAGCCTCCCAGGGTGCTAGGATTATAGGCACAAGCCACCGTGCCCAGCCAGTTGAGCACTTTTATCATGAAGGGAGGTGGACTGTTATGGTCTGCTTTTTCTGCATCTGTTAAAATGATCATATGGTTTTTGTTCTTCATTCTGTCGATGTATTGTTTATTGGTCTGCATATAAAGGATGCAACTTTGCATCCTTGGGAGAAATACCACTTGATCATGATGTATCATCTTTTTGATGTGCTGTTAGATTCAGTTTGCTAGTATTTTGTTGAAGAGTTTTGCTTCTATCAAGGATATTAGTCTATAGTTTTTGTTTTGTGTGCAAGTGTGTATGTGTGTGTGTCCTCTGGTTTTAGTATCAGGGTACTAAATGCCAATTTCATAGAATGAGTTAGGAAGAATTCCCTCCTCTTTTATTTTTTGGAATGGTTTCAGGAGAATTGGTATTAGTTCTTCGTTATAAGTTTGGTAAAATTTGGCAGTAAAGCCATCAGGTCCTGGACTTTTCTTTGTTAGGAGACATTTCATTATTGATTCAATTTCATTACTTGTTATTGGTCGGTTCAGGTTTTCTATTTCTTTCTGACTCAGTCTTGGTAGGTTGTATGTGTCCAGGCATTTATCCCTATCTTCCAGGTTTTCCAGTTTGTTAGTGTATAGTTGTTCATAGTAGTCTCTGATGATTTCTTGTACTTCTGTGGTATTAGCTGTAATATGTCCTTTTCATTTCTGACTTTATTTGGGTCTTCTCTTTTTCTTGGTTAGTCTAGTTAGTGGTTTATTGATTTTGTTATCTTTTGAACACCAACTTTTTAATGCTTTATATTGCATTTAGCCTTCATTTCATTTAGATCTGCTCTGATCATTATCATTTCTTTTATTCTACTAATTGTAGGTTTGGTTTATCTTCATTTTTCTTGGTTAGTCTGGTAGGTGCTTCTGTTAGGTGCATTGTTAGGCGTTTTAAAAAATCTACTTTTTTGATTTAGGCATTCAATTGCTATAAACTCTCTCTTAGCACTGCTTTTACAGTATCCCACAGATTTTGATATATTGTTTTTCCACTTAAATTTGTTTCAAGGAATTTCATTTCCTTCTTAATTTCTGTGATGATCCAACAGTCATTCAGGAACACATTGTTAAATCTCCACATATTTGTACAGTTTCCAAAGTCCTTTTTTTTTTTTGAGACAGAGCCTCAAGCTGTCACCCTGGATAGAGTCCTGTGGCATCACAGCTCACATCAACCTCCAATTCCTGGGCTCAAGCGAGTCTCTTGCCTCCGCCTCCCAAGTAGCTGGAACTACAGGTGCCCACCACAACGCCTGACCATTTTTTTGGTTGCAGCCACCATTGCTGTTTGGCAGGCCAGGGCCAGATTTGAACCCGCCAGCTCAGGTGTACATGACTGGTGCCTTAGCCCGTTGAGCCACAGGCGCCGAGCCTCCAAAGTCCTTCTTATTACTGATTTAAGCCTTAAATCCATTGTGGTCTGAGAAAACATTTGATATAATTTTGATTTTTCTGAAATAAAGTCTTACTCCATCACTCTGGGTAGAGTGCTATGGCATCATAGCTCACAGCAACCTCAAACTATTGGGCTCAAGCAATCTTCTTGTCTCAGCCTTACAAGTAGCTGGGACTACATGTGCCTATTCCCATGCCAGGCTAGTTTTTCTATTTTTAGTAGAGACAGGGTCTTGCTCATGCTTAGGTAGGTCTTAAACTCCTAAGCTCATGCAATCCATCCACCTCAGCCTCCTAAAGTGCTAGGATTATAGGTGTGAGCCACCACACCCAGCAGATTTTGATTTTTTTGAATCTGTTGAGACTTATTTTGTGGCTTAATATGTGATCTATCTTGTAGAATATTCCATGTGCTTAAGAGAAGAATGAGTATTCTGTAGCTGTTGGATGAAATGTCTATAAATGTCTGTTAGGTCCCCTGAGTCTAAGGTATAGTTTATATCCAGTATTTCTTTATTTGAGACAGATGTCTCAATGTCGCCCTCAGTAGAGTGCTATGACGTCACAGCTCACAGAAACCTCAAACTCTTGGATATAAGTGATTCTCTTGCCTGCGCCTCCCAAGTAGCTGGGACTACAGGCGCCTGCCACAATGCCTGGCTTTTTTTTTTTCCTATTGTTCTCATTGTTGTTTTAGCAGGCCTAGGCCTGGTTTGAAGAAACCGCCAGCCTCGGTGTATGTGGCCTCGGTGTAACCATGGCGCATTAGGGGCACCAAACCTATATCTAGTATTTCTTAGTTGCTTTTCTTTCTAGATGATCTGAGATGATCTGGGGTATTGAGGTCTCTAATTTTGATCTAATAATATTTGATTTATATATCTGGGCATTCTGATGTTGGATACCTATGTATTTAGAACTATTATATTCCCTTGCTGAATTGATCCCATTATCATTATACAATGACCTTCTTTGTCTTTTTTTTTTTTTTTTTACTTAAAGTCTGTTTTATCTGATATAAGTATAGCTATTCCTGCCCTCTTTTGGTTTCTGTTTACATGGAATATTTCTTTACTTTCCCATCCCTTTACTTTCAGTCTATATGTGTCTTCACAGGTTGAGTTTCTTGTGGACAACATATACCTGAATCATGCTTTTTTTTCTTTTTCTTTAAAAAAGAGTCTCATTTTGTCATCTTTGGCAAAGTGCCGTGGTGTTATAACTCATAAGAACCTCAAACTCTTGGGCTCAAGCAATCCTCTTGTCTCAGTCTTCCAAGTAGCTGGGACTACATGTGCCCTCCACAACACCCAGTTCTTTGCTCTTGCTCAAACTGGTCTGGAACCCCTGAGCTCAGGCAATCCACCCAGCTTGGCCTCCTAGAGTGCTAGGATTATAGGTATGAGCCACCAGGCCTGGCCTTGAGTCATGTTTTCTTATCCATTCAGCCACTCCAACATGGTAATTTTAGTCCATTTACATTCAAGGTTACTAATGATGTATCAAAATGTATTCCTATCATTTTGTCTTGGTTGCTTTGTATTATCTTTTGTTCCTTTCTCTCTTATCTTTATGGTTTGGTGGTTTTCTGTAATGGTAACATTTGAGTCCTTTTTCTCAATTGTGTTTGTTCTACTAGCTTTATAGTTTTGTGTTTTCATGGTGGCAGGTATCATCTTTTCCTTTCCAGGTGTAGAAGTCCCTTAAGCATTTCTTGTAGGGCTAAGCTTGTGGTGATAAATTCCCTCAAAGTCTGTATTTCTTTCCTTCATTTATGAAGGATAACTTTGCTGGGTATAGGATTCTTATTTAGCAGTTTTGTTTTACCATTCAGAAATTTGACCACATCCCATTCTCTCCTGGCCTATAAGCTTTCTGCTGAGAAATCTGCTATTCATCTGATGAGGCGTTCTGGTATCTGTAACTCTATCCTTTTCTCTTGCTGTTTTTAGAATTCACTTTGTCTTTGACTTAACAGTTTGACTATAATGAGCCAAGGAGAAGACATTTTGGGTTTGGATCTATTTGGGAATCTCTGAGCTTCATCCTCTATCTAAATGCCTAAATTTCTTGCTAGACTTGGGAAGTTTTTAACTATTATTTTGTTAAACAGGCTTTATATAACATATTTCTCTACACCTTCTGGGACAACCAAAATTTAGATATTTGATCATTTTATATGGTCCCATATATCACACAGGCTTTTTTTTGTATTTTTTTATCTGACTGAATTATTTCAAAAGGCTTATCTTCAAATTCAGAAATTCTTTCTTTTGCTTGATCTAGTCTATTGTTGAAGCTCTCAATTGTATTTTTTTTTCATTCACTGAATTCTTCAGTTTCAGAATTTGTTTGGTTATTTTTATTATCTACTTATCTCTTTTATGAACTGCTCATTTGTACCTAAATTACTCTGAATTTCCCTGTATTGTTTATCTGTGTTGTCTTGTATGTCCTGAGCTTCTTTAATATCATCATTATGAATTCTTTTTCAGGAAATTCATAAATTTGTTTTTCACTGGGGTCTGTCGTTTGTGATTATTGTGTTCCTTTGGAGGTATCATATTTTCTTGCTTGCTCACTTTTCTGTGTCCATTTGTTAATAAGTGAACATCAGGTATAAAGTCACTTCTTTTAGTTTTCTGGCTTAGGTTTCATAGAGAAAGATTTTATTCCTATTGATTTATCTATGGTGTTGGCAGGGTAGGGGACTTTAGTTTTAAATTCTGTATGAGTGCAATAGAATAGTCTTTGTATGATTTCTTCAGCTGTAAACATTGTTTTTTTCAGTGTCTTAGTGGTTTCCTAGGGGTGCTTGTGGAGGCTGTGGGAGTCTGTTTCTTTACTTTTTTCTTTTTTGTTTTTAAACAGAGTCTCGGTCTGTTACCCTGGCTAGTGGCATCATCATAGCTCCCCGCAACCTCCAACTCCTGGGATCAAGCAATCTTCCTACCTCAGCTTCCCAAGTAGCTGGCACTAAAGCAGTGGTTCTCAACTTTCCTAATGCTGCAAGCCTTTAATACAGTTCCTGAGGGTCGTGACCCACAGGTTGAGAACTGCTGGACTACAGACATGTGCCAAGACACCCAGCTAACTTTTCTATTTTTAGTAGAGATGGGTTCTCACTCTTACTCAGGCTGCTCCCAAACTTCTGAGTTCAAGCAGTCCTCTTGCCTCACCTTCCCAGAGTGCTAGAATTACAGTGTGATTCACCAGCCTATGGTGAGATTTTACTAGGGACGGGATACCAGGTGTCTTCAGGTCCCAATGGTGCAAGCAGTGGGTTGAGCATGCCTGTCTTTGGGCCCCCAGGTGACACATACAGGCACCAGTATTAATCCAGGAAGGCCAATTTGGAGGGACCTCAGGTGGCTTGCTCAGGTACTGGTAGTGGCAGAAATGGGGCAGGCAGGTGGGTGAGTCTGCAGATCCCTAAGCAGCATGTGTGATCTCAGCAATTGTAGTAGCAGTGGTAGGACAACTCTTGACCTGCCAGACAACCCTGGCTAGCATTAGTGGTAGCTTCAATAGGCTGGACAGGTCAGACCACAGACTCTCCAGCAGAATACCTAGATGCCAGAGATGGTGGATGGGACAGGGCAATCCCCAGGCCTCTGGATGGCATGCCTGAGCACTGGATTCAGGTTTTTGGGGCCTGTTGTTGGGGCCCTGGTGTTGTACATGCAAGCCCAGACTGGCCAAAGCCTAGTGGGATCCTTAGGCCCCTAGATGGTGTGCTTGGGCACTGAGAGGGCTGGTGCCAGGTAGGGCAGGACAGGTTTCAAGTTCCTCTGATGGTACACATGAGCATAGGCCATGGTGGGTAAGGCAGTGCAAGCTCCAGGCCTCTAGAAGATGTGCTAGGGTGTGAGTAGTAGCAAGAGTCCTGGGACAAAACTATGGCAAAAAGCGGAAAAGGCAGGGCTCCCATATAAATCACCTGGAGTATCACCAAAACAGGCCCCCACATGGTGAGTATGCCTAGGGTGACCAGTGAGGTGGGACAATCACCAGGTCTTCAGGCCCCCAGGCAGCATGGTCAGCCACTGGGGGATGAGGGCAGGATGTGCAGTGCCAGGACCCCTGGTGACATGCATGGGCTCATGCTATGGTGATCCTCAGGTCCCAGGTAGTAGGGGGCAAGAAAAGCCCATCCTAGCACATGTGCAAGTACACTACCGCCCTGCTGAGGGACACAAAGCTGCTATCCATGGTAGCTACCCTAGGCAAGCCAGTCTCAGACGCTAGAGACTGAGTGCTTTGCCTGCAGCAACTGGTGAGAAAAGTCTGCCCTCAGGGCATATGCAAGTGCCTGGCAGCCCTACTTGGGGGAGGGGCTACTGCCATTTCATGGGCCCCAGGTAAGCACTTCAGCTCCCTTTCCCTTGGGGGCAGTCTCCCCAGTGTTTTGCACTCTGTGTGGGATGGAGTGCGGGGGATCCTACCACTCCCGAGTCCACCAGTGTCTCCCAGCCCTCCCAACTCTCTGGGCTGACACAGAGCAATGTCAGTGGGGCTCTAGGGATGTGAAGATGCAGGGGCTCTTGGGCCCAGTGGTAGGTGAGGCCTGGGTTCTCAAAGCAGCACTGTGCTGCTGCCACCAGGGACTTACAGTTTGGGGGATCCAGTGTGAGCTCTCTCTCCCGAGCAATGCTGCTGCTTGGACTCCAGGGAGGGCCCTATGTCAGTCTCAGTGTCTGTGGGGTCCAGGGACTCTTCCACGGCCAGGAGGGCAGGAGTTTGCAGTGAGAATGTGGACTGCTACGCGTTCCCCACACTGGAGGAACTCCCAGGGCCTGCTCCTGTCCACCTCACTTCCCTCTCCTTTGTTGCCTCAGGTGTTTCCTGTCACTTTTCTGCTAAATTCTAGCTTTTTCTCTTAGATGTTTTATTCTAAGGGTTATTATCTACTTGCTATTTTGGTTCTTCTTGGTGGAGAAGTCAAATGTCCTGTGCCTCAAAGCAGTCATCCTGAAAGATTTGAGATTTGGTTTTATATCTTTGACAGTGACTAACTAGAAGTAAAAGAAATGTGAGGCCGAGAGGAGATTAGCTGGCAATAGTGTTGCTAAGAAAATTAATTCCAATAGTTTCCAATAAGAGGAAGAAGTACACTGGTATCGCTGAGATTCTGACTGAGGTTTTTTTTTTTTCTATTAAATGTTATTTAATGTTGCGTCATGTTTGATAATAAAAATATGTCAAGAAAGACAGGGCTTGTTTTCTTCCACTGGGTGGATCACAGTTCTTCCTCTTAGAGGGTTAAGATGATTAAATCATCTTAAGTGGTTAAAAGACATGGGTTCTAGTTTCAGCGTTAGGTCCATCATTTACTAGAAATTTAACCTCTGAAAAATAATTTAACTATTCCAAGATTTAATTTTCAATGTTTTCATTGTTGTTACTCTTGAGAAAAAGAGTTCGTGAAAGGAGGAAGCAGGAAAGCATTGGTAAAGTCAATATTGGATTCTAGAAGTAACTGGGATAAAAGGTAAGATGAAAATAAACTCCAATTTTAGATCAGTTCTTCTCCCTGCCCACGCCGCCATACCCTGGCTCTGCTCCCAGGGCCCAAGCAAAAGCAATATTAAATCCTCACACACACACAAAAAAGGGTTTACAGTTGGTAGAACTTTAGTCTGAAAAACCTTTTCGCAAAGTATAGAACTCACTGTTGGTAGAAACATGTAGAAAGATTACCCAGGTTGAGAACAGCAGAGCAAAGCCAATCCCTTTCTTTCTAAAATGATGGCAAAAAGCAGAAAAGGCAGGGCTCCCATATGTATTACCTGGAGAATCACCAAAACAGGAACACCTACCTACATCACCACCTCTCAAAAGACAGACTTCTAATCTATCTGGCACAAAATCTAGACCAGGTTTCATAATTCCAAGCAGCTGAGTGGAAAAGTCTACAGAGTATATGAATTATTGCCAAAGGAAATTCATTAGATACTTTTAGGAAGCTGTGAACAACTCTGAAAATGTTTAGAGACAGTGCTGTTGCCTCTGGCATTCTTAAACCTCAGGTAATAAGACTGACTTCCCTAGCCAACTAAGAAACTACTCTAGCTAACCACCAAGGAGAAAGCAGAAACAGAATCCTGCTATCTTAGGAGCCATACTGTTAAAGTGGCCAGAAATTTACATTCCAACCAAATTCATCAGACTGTATTCCAAAGGAAAGTCTGTGATGGTGGAAATGGGAGTAGAATAGCTGATAAATTCTTTTCTTAGGTGGAGGTCTCTCTGCAGAAAACAATACACAGTTAGGGCTTTTTGTCTTGCTCTGGCACCCAGGCTAGAGTGCAGTAACATGGTCATAGTTCACTGTAGCCTCAAACTCCTGGGCTCAAGTTACCATCCTGCCGCAGCCTCCTGAGCAGCTAGGACTACAGGTACGTGCCACCATGCCCAACCAGTTAGGGTATTTTGTAGGAAAAATTTGCATTTAATTTTTAACAGTCACCAAAGGTAAAATTCTTTTCTTGAAATTTCACAATTTTATAATATGGTCATGAATTCATTCAGAGCTTTCCTTTGACGATTATACCTGTATCGAGCTATTATAAAGTAGTAAAGCAGAAGCGTTAAATTCGGTGATTTAGACAGTGACTGAACTATTGGCTCTATACAATCTGTCTTTTCCTGTAGCTATCAGCAGAAGTCTGCCTTCTCTCAGAAGCAGTGGGGCTCAGCCAAGATGGCTGCCATATGAAAATGAGATAAACAAGCACATGATCAATCCCAAAAACAATTCACAGGAACCATGCAAAAACAAACCGCCTCAGGGGGTACCCTCCACCTTCCTTTTGACTGTCAGCATGTCTGCCACCTGCACACCCACTAATAAACAAATAACAAAAAATGGTTCCACATTACTCTCCACACCAGTCCTCCCATGCGGGGGTTAGCATATTCAGAAAGCAAGGCAGAGGAGGTAACAAAATCCTTTGAAGGACACAATCAGGTATTATGAAGTTTGGGAAAAGCTAGGGTAATAACCATTGCCCTCTCTCCTTTTTTTTAAAGAAAATAATTACTACTCATTGCCTTTGCTGTGTGCCTAGCTTTGTCAAGAGCACAGTTTGTTAAATGTTATGGCATAGATGATTTGCTGAAACTAAACTAACTGCTAAACAAGAATTAATAGGCTTTGTGTCCACATTCTGCCTCCTTAACCTTGACTGTAGTGTTTCCACTTTTCCCAAAGATCATTCTGATCAAAGACAAACTCCCCTGGAACTAGCTGTCCAACACATATATCTTAGCTACTATTCACACTGTTCACTAGATAAAAACAAAAATAAGCTTCCAGGGACTCAATCACAAAACCTAAATCTTGTTAATACTTTGCTGGATAAGAATGCTCAAAAGTGGGCGGCTCCTGTGGCTCAGCGAGCAGGGCGCTGGCCCCATATACCGAAGGTGGCGGGTTCAAGCCTGGCCTCGGCCGAACTGCAAAACAAAAAAATAGCCGGGCGCTGTGGCGGGTGCCTGTAGTCCCAGCTACTAGGGAGGCCGAGGCAAGAGAATCGCTTAAGCCCAAGAGCTGGAGGTTGCTGTGAGCAGTGTGACGCCACGGCACTCTACCCAGGGCGAT